>CM076575.1:96688888-96852092 GCA_034641835.2 Pinus albicaulis
GTGCGTCAAAATGTTTCTTGGCCTAGGGCATCCGCACAAAAACGTTTTTGCATGGATGGAGAAATGGTGTGATCGGACTACAGAAGTATAGGTTCACTTGTTTATTCATGCCTTGGGACCAATTCCCACTCCATGGTACTTAGAGGTGGAGCTGCATCAGTGCACCTGCCACCGGGAAACTTTAAAGGATGAATTCAAGGGAATATTTGGATTGACAGGGGGCTCGAAGGTGCTTGACGAAGCTTTGCAGGATATAGATACCTTTGTATTCGGTGAATCCAGCTCTTACGGAGCCTTTGGGGCACCAACATGGGAAACAAAGATGCAGGATATTGCCAACTGCTACAATATAACCATCGAAGAGTGCAATGAGGATCCACGCAATGTCTTTATCCTAGATTTTGGGCACCAAATCTGGCTACCTTTTTGACCATTTTTATCATCCTTTTTGATCCTTTTGTGTTTAATTACCTACATTTTCTATGATAAATTTATGAGGTAAATAACCCTAACTTGTCCAATTGGAATATTTTAATTAATGAAGTAAAGTCACGGAATCTTACCTATTTGCGGCACTAAGATATGTGCTTGACTGCATTTTGGAGAACAGGTACCCTCGCTCCACCGGTTTGCAACAGATTTGGTAACAGTCAGCTATAGGGAGATCGCGCAGCTGGAGTCACGATTCCCTGGGCCTATTATTGGCCCCTTTTTCTATCCTGGACATCTAATGTTTGTGCTGTTCCAACTGATGTGTATTTCTAAATGCGCGATTACCACGTTCCAGGGAGATTTGTTATTCTCCCGCGCTGTGTATAAAATGGATATTGTTCCTGTAAATGGGGGTTCCTGAAGGGATATTATAATCACATCTTACAGATTAATAAAGTACTACTAGTTTTGCTGTTCTAAGCGTCTTCGTGACTAACGCAGCCCTGATCAAAGAAACATTTGCTCTTTGATCGGAGTCCTCTGCTTTGTCAAATTAGTAAATTTTTTCTTTGTTATGTTTGCTATTATTATTCTTACCGTTAAGATTGCTTTTGAAGTTCAGTATTTTATTTCATCTCATGGAAATGTTTTGAATCTTAATTATAAACCCTTGGTTGAGACAGATTATGTGTTTGTTCTTGCATATACCTTGTGTGTTGCCTTGAAAGGATACACTCCCGGATTGATAAAATTAATGTCGGATTAGGGTGGATAAATCATTCTTACCCAGGCACCAACATTTTGGCGTCGTTGCCAAGGAGGCTAACAATGTGCAAGCAATCATTTGAACCAACCAGAGGGTCAATCTCTCGTCCTGGGGAGAGCTCGAGCTTTCTCACTCTGCTTCAGGTCTTGAGCATAGGGTTTGATTTTGGATAGTTTATTTCTATTTCTATTTTGGATTTAGGGCCATCTTCTTGTCCTGGGGAGGGAGGAGTCTTTTGACACCTTGCTCCAGGCCCTGAGTAGAGTAATTTATTTTTTAACTTTCATGTGTTTTCTTGTGAGGAAACCTTAGCTTTTAGCCTAGAGAGGGAGGAATCTTTTGACACCCTATTTTAGATCTCGGAGTATTAGGTCTTCCTGTGGATCGTGCTATTTTGGTTCTTGTCCCAGGGAGGGAAGAGTTCTTTAATGCCCTGCTCTAGGCTTGAAACCCTAGATTTTTGTTCTGTTGTCTTTCTTTTCCTTTTTTTTGTGAACTCTTTTATCTTGGGGAAGGAATGGTCTTTTGACACCTTACTCCAAGATTGGAGCATTGTAGATTCATACAAAGACCTTCCATCATACCAATTTTTGTATGAACAAAGAACCAAATAAGAGGGGTGGAGTGAGAGCCCCAAAAAGGGGAAGACCAGATCTAGGAAGAAAAAATTATATTCAGCAGATTATAGAAAAGGCAGAGTTAGAAGCATCTTCTTGCGCAACTACAAGGCAAGGGGCTAGGAGAGTGATGTCTGAGGGATAGTCAATGGATCAACCAATGTAGACCATGGTATCCCTTGGTGATTTGGTACAACAGGTTCCTCCACCAGTGGAATAAATAATGAGTAGTAGACCTGACCGAGAGGATCTTGTGCTATCAATACCAGAGGAAGAAATCGCAAGTAGAACATCGACAGAGTCGGACTTCTCTAGTAAGGGAAAGGAAGTTTTAGTTGAGGGATTGAACCATCAGGACACAGGAAGAAGAAATGAGGGGATATTGGTATCACTAAGAGATTAGGGAAATGCCACTAAAGCAACTCGTGTCCCAGTAGTGAGGAGTCCCCGGCCATCCTCCACAGAGCCTGTTGAAATCCCTAGTAATTATTGGAAGATATTTATGGCTCCCACAACCTCCAGTATCGGATTTCCCATTGGGAATATGGGAGCTGGGACACCTACAAATCTTATCCCATTGGTAGCCTTACCGAACTTCCATGGGCTTGTTTAAGAGGATCCCGACACATTTTTATTTGAGTTCGACATAGTGTGCCAGGGGTATGATTACATGAAAAAAGCCTAGAAGTTAAAGATTTTACCTTCTACACTAAAAGGGATGTCTCTGCAATGGTTTATGGGCCTTGGAGGAAAATCCATTTCCACATGGGATGATATGAAAACAGATTTTCTGGAAAAGTACCAGGATTACTACAAATCCCAGAATGTCAAGGAGGAGCTTTTCAAGTTCACACAAAAAGAAGATGAAAGTTTGGAAGATTGTGTGGAAAGTTTTAAGTACCTCTTATAGAGGTCAGGTCATTCTATTCTGGATAAGGAAATTTTGAAGGTTATCCTCCTTCGATCCTTTCGAGAGAACTCAATGGAACTGTTGAATATTATGGGAAAGGGAGACATCTCCAAGGAAATCTTTTGAAGGTATTTTCGATTTGTGTATCCAGTGCTCGAGGGGGCTTGCAAGAAACATATCAGGGATCCATTTAGTAAAAGGATCCGGTGGGGGTGCTACGAAAGTAGAAATCGGGAACCTTCTAGACAACTTAAGGAAATATATTCTCAGTACCCTATCAACACAAATGGACACTTTGAAAGTAAAGCAGAAGCAGCTGGAACTAGATAGGACCATGGAAATATTTTTCCCAAAGTGCAAGAAGAATCATCTAGAAAGGGAATGCCCATGAAATTCCATAGAAAAATGTGACATCTGTGAGCTGAATCATGTAACAAGGTCATGCCCTTCCTTGCCAGGCCTGAAAGCGGTGTTTTAAGGAGTAGGGGAGGACATGGAGAAATTGTACCTTATGGATGCCAGGAAGCCGTGGAAACTTCTACCATCGATGGGAAATCAAGGTATGTACCCAAATCCATCTCAATATTTCAATAACTACAACATGAATCCTCAAACCATGCCTTGTCCTCTTATGTGGCTGCAATACTAGTACCCACCGTGGCAGCAATGGAACCCTCAAGCCAGTGTGAGCTCACCATGGGCTCCAACTTGGTGAGGAACCTCTTTAGGGCAGTTTCCTCAATAGATGCCACAACAGTAACTCCAATTACCCTCCAATGTGCCTCCTGGTAATCAGCCTGTCGATCCTCAGCTTCCAATGCAGCCTAATCCTAATCCCAATAATAAAGGAGCCCATCATGTTGATGTTCTTAACCTGACTTCGTATAGTATCTCTACTACAGAACTGTATGAAATGAATTTGCAATCAGGTCGAACAGTCAATGTCCAACCCCCTACGGTTTTCATTGAAAAAATTGATAATGACAAAAGAGAGGCACAAACGACTAGAAGAGAGCCAAAAAAAACTGTTAAGAAACAGGTGCCTCCTGTAAAACAACATCAATTTGAACCACGTTACCCAGAGAGATTGATTATGAGTAAACCAAGCCCACATGTTGAATTTGATTTACTAGGAGAATTGTAGAATTTATTTGTTAAGATTCCCTTGTTACAAGCTATGAAGGATGTGTCGATTTATGCAAAGACTCTTAGGGAATATTGTTCAAAGAAACCTATGAAGAAAACTAAGGACCCCCCCACTATACATGTTATGGGAAAATTATCGGACTTCATGATGGGAAAATGAATACCAGTGAAATATGGAGATCCGGGGAACCCGGTTTTGACAGTACAAATTAATGGGGTAGAGATTCCAAATGTGATGGTATACCTGGGAACTGCTATCAATGTCATCACCACTGAAACCATGAAAACATTAGGCCTTCAAAATTTGAAGCATACACCTATAGTGTTGGAATTGGTAGATCGATCTATAGTCAAACCTATAGGGAAGTTGGAGGACATGACAATTTCAGTAGATGCATGGCATTACCCCATAGATTTCTTGGTATTGTATACATAATCTTCAGTGGGCAGTCACCCCTTGATTCTTGGTAGGCCATGGTTGGCTACGACAGACACTTATATTGGGTGCCATTCAGGAAATATGGTTATCTCTAATGGGCATAACACCAATAAATTGGTACTATACCCACCTACAAAACCAGATGCACCTAAAAAGTTAGCAGGAGGAAAGAAGGTTGTATCTATGGTAGAGGTTGAAGACGAAGAAGTGAGACTGGTCCTTACTATCGAGCAGGCCCTTCAATTGAAGATGGAATCAGAAGATGACGTGATCAATTCCTTCATGAATGATCCTTGTTCTATTTCAGAGTCAAATAAACAGGTCTTATAATCCATCCTAAGATGTGAAATTTAGGAGGTTATTGAAATAGCAAAATAATTAGAGGAAGATGTAGATGCACCTCATGAAAGCTTTCAAGTAGAGATAGAACTGGGGAAAACTCTGAATATTAATCTGGGTCTATCAGAATCCCAGAAGAAGTAGCTGGTAGATGTTCTTCAGAAGCATAAGGAAGCTTTTTCTTGGGATTATTTAGACATGAAGGGGATCCCTGCCAACTTATGCACCCATCACATATATATCAAGGAAGATTGTAGTCCTATAAGAAAACCTTAGAGAAGAATGAATCCTGCATTGAAAAACGTCGTGAAAGAAGAGCTTCAGAAATTATTGGATGTGGGTTTTATCCACCCTATCTCAGACAACCAATGGGTCTCGCCATTAGTAATGGTCCCTAAGAAGAATCGTAAATGGCAGATCTGTGTGGACTATCGAGAGATAAATAAGGCAACGCAGAAGGACCATTTTCCCCTGCCATTTATCGATCAAGTTTTAGACACATTGGCTGACAAGAAATTTTTCTCGTTTCTGGATGGGTTTAGTGGATATAATCAAATCCAGATCACTCTTGAGGACCAAGAAAATACCACTTTCACATGCCCCTAGGGGACATTCACATACCGGGTCCTTCCTTTTGGCCTATGTAATGCCCCTACAACATTCCAGAGCGCAATTCTGGAAATTTTCTCTGATCTGATAAATGATGGTGTTGAAATTTATATGGATGACTTCACTCCATATTGGGACTCATTCTTAGAGGGGCTGAAAATTTTAGAAAAAGTTCTTGAAATATGTATACAAGCGCGTGTCTCGCTAAGTATAGTAAAATGCCACATGATGATGGAAAAAGGAATTGTTCTGGGACATTTTCTTTCAGCTGAAGGAATTAGGATGGACCAAGCAAAAATAAAGGTAATTCTACACTTTCCAACACCTAAAACACCCACATAGGTACGTAGTTTCATTAGCTGTGCTAGTTATTATAGGCATTGCATAGAAATTTTTGCAAAAGTAGCACACCTACTATTTCAATTACTAACAAAATACTCAGAATAAGTGTGGTCAGATGACTGTGATATAGCCTTCACAAGAATTAAAGAATTAGTCTGAAATGCCCTGATTCTTAGATGACCAAATTGGGCGTTACCTTTCCACATTCATATGGATGCTTCCCAAACAGCAATTGGTGTAGTACTGGGACAACAAGAGGATAAAGTACCTTACGCATTCTACTATGTTAGTAGAATTTGGCCTTTGCTGAATTAAACTACACGGTGACTGAGAAAGACTTCCTTGTTGTCGTTTATGCCATCAATAGGTTCTGGCATTATATTATTGGGTATTCTACTTTTGTGCACACTGATCATGCAACCATCAGGTATTTAATGAACAAACTTGTTATCCCTGTTCATGTTACAAGATGGTTGTTGCTACTACAGGAATTTGATATTACTATAGTAGATAAACCAGGGAAAGACAACGTGGTTGTAGATTTCTTATCTAGGATAGGACATGATGGTAAGAATACACCAATTGAAGATAATTTCCCAGATGAACATCTTTTTGCAGTTTCTGCTAACACTTCGTGGTATGCAGATATTGCTAATTATCTTGCTACAAGTGAGGTGCCTCGTCACTTGTCCTATAAGGAGCAAAGGAAGATCATTCACTGAAGTACCCAATATTCATGGATGGCAGGATATCTCTTCCATACAGGGATTGACCAGTAGATCCGACGTTGTGTGGCAAAGGATGATATTTATGAGATCTTAAAGGCTACACATGATGGACCCTGTGGAGGACATTTTGTAGACAAAAGGACAGGTCATAAAGTGCTGCATATGGGATATTATTGGCCCTCCATATTTCATGATGCTCGGGATTATATTCGAAGGTGTGATAGCTATCAACGGATGGGACAACCTGGGAGAGAAAATGAAATTCCTCTCCAACCCTAGATAGTCCTCAAACCATTCGAGAAATGGGCCATCGATTTCGTTGGACCCTTTAACCCACCTTCTCATCAGAAAGCCTACATCCTAGTTTGTACTGATTATGTAACTAAATGGGTGGAAGCTAGAGTAGTCATGAGAGCAATAGAGAAAGTAGTGGTAGAATTCCTTTTTGAAGAAATATTTGCTTGGTATGAGACTCTCAGAGAAATTTTGTCGGATGAAGGATCACAGTTCACATCCCATATGATATAGAAATTGATGTAGAAATATGGGGTCAAACATAGAGTAATAACTGCCTATCATCCATAGGCAAATGGGCAAGTAGAGAGTACAAACAAGGTCTTGGAAAATATCTTGACAAAGAGAGTAGTAAGCCATCACTGGGATTGGGCATAAAAACTCCCAAAAGCTTTATGGGCCTATTGAACAACATGGTGGAACACAACGGGGTTTTCTCCATTTAAATTAGTTTTTGGGAAATTCCCCTTGTTTTTGGTAGAATTTGAAATTAGCACACTCAGAACAACTCTGGAAGTAGGCTTAGATCTATCATAAGCATAGAAACACTGACTGGAAAAACTGAATGAGTTAGATGAGATTCGATTAGTAGCTATCCATAGAACTACTGGTGTTCAACAACAGAGAATGAAATGGCATGATAAATTCATCAAAACTAAGGTGTTTCATGAGGGGGATTGGGCATTACTGTATGACTCTTGATTTAAGGATTTCAAAGGCAAGCTTTGCACTCACTGGATGGGACCATATCAAGTGGATGCAGTGTTCGACAATGGAACAATTAGATTAATTACAATTGATGAGAATCAAACCATGTTTGTGGTGAATGGACACCATCTAAAATTATACCATCATCCAGCCTCTAAAGATGCCTTTGTCAAAACCCTTTCAAATTCAGCTGATCTAATGGTTATTGCAATAGGGGACACTCTCACTCTTCTTTAATATATATATATATATATATATATTTAATGATGATAATATGTGTTTATTACTTGTTTGTATTTTGCAGGAATAATAAAGAAATATGGCCAGGAGGGAAGTAACATTCGGTGTGTTACTCCATCAGTGCTGCTATAGAGATATTTTGTTTCACTAATGCTGTTACTGATGTTACTCCGCAAAATGCTGTTACTTCGTAGCTGCTGATACTCTGAAGTTGTTGTTACTCGGTAATTGCTGTTACTCCGTAGCTGCTGTTACTCTGAAGTTGCTGCTACACCACCGATGCTGTTACTCCGCAACTGTTGTTACTCCGTAGCTGTTGTTACTATGAATTTGCTGCTACACCGCCAATGTTGTTACTCTAAAGTTGATGCTACACTGCCGATGTTGTTACTCCGCAACTGCTGTTACTCTGTAACTGTCGTTACTTCATAGCTGTTGTTACTCCATAGCTACTGTTACTCACTGTTTCCGTTACTCACTGTTCATGTTATTCACTGACGTCGTTACCTGCTATGCTGATACTACGACAGATATTTCTGCTACTACTCCACTTTAAGGTAAGTCCGTAGGTACATCTCCATTGATTTTATGGATTTAATTAAATATTCCAAAAGGACGGTCAAACGTACCGAGGACGGCCGTCATTTAGTTGGGGGGAGGGAACCATCATAATGAATGATGGCGTACTTTGTAAAGGTATTTATGACACATGATTCCCACCTAACCAAATATAATGATTTCAAGTACTCCGTAATCATACCGTATGAGTTGGAATGCGTACTTGTACGCACAAAAGTCATATCAGTCACCCTCCCAACACGCCACATTAAATCCTGAGAATATCTAACAGTAATACCATAATCTGTCATTACTCTCAAGCATACCAGTATTGTTCATCCATTAAATCCAAAAGTGGCCATGACGTTATTTCAGTTGCCAGCGGTTTGGAGCCCTATCACTCCCTCCTGCCAGCTAACTGTAGCCGTCATGCTAACTCCGCCTCTGTAACAATAGGTGGTCGATCTGTTCGACATGAACTTGATGATTCAATGAGAATTCGGAGTAATCAGGAGGTATGGAAAGTATTTGAGAATTCAGGTTGGGATGTTTATTTTGACAGGATGAATGGAT
This sequence comes from Pinus albicaulis, assembly GCA_034641835.2. Taxonomy (NCBI): domain Eukaryota; kingdom Viridiplantae; phylum Streptophyta; class Pinopsida; order Pinales; family Pinaceae; genus Pinus; species Pinus albicaulis. Next base: position 96,697,590 of record CM076575.1, read on the forward strand.
GGGATGAAGAAATCGCGATGGAGTTCGCATTGAATTTGGAAGAAGGAGTTTCTCGGGTTCGTGGAGTCGAAATTCCAGTGACAAAAGAAACCATTGCGGAAGTCAGTGGATTTATGCAAGTCGGAGAACGCTGGTTTTCAAGAAGAACACCCCTCCTGGAACTCCCCGAAGCCTTTCTGCAAGCTGGAGAAAGTATTGCGTAGAAGGGTTGTGGATATGACAAAACTTCATTACCTCATCGATGGGGAGGAGTTGCAAAGGTTGTTATAAAGTATATGACATGTGAAGGAAGATATTCTACCATCTTCAAATATCACCTCCACATATTGGCTCACCTGTGATTTCCACAAGCAGAGGCTTTTTCAATGAATGTGCCCTATTTTATGTTAAGGAGCCTTCATTTGATGGAAAATTCAGCTCGGGGGGCATGACAGGTGTTGGCGGTCCTCTCTCACCATGGGATAGTCTAGTTGTTAGTAATGAACGCCATTGGGAAGATCCCGATTCCGTGGGAACTATTTTGGGATTCCACAAAGGAGGAAATAGCAGTTGTTGTGGCTGCTAGGGCAGAAGAACCTGAAGCCATGCAGGAAGATGAAGAGGATGATGATTACTTTTATCAGGAGGAGTCAGAAGAGATGGAAATGGAGACTGAAGAATGTGAGGAAGAGACGGTTCCCCAAGAGTAAGCTGAACTCATGGAATCGATGGAAGTTACAGAGACACCCACTGGCACTATGACTGAGGCTGTCCCATAAGAAACAGCCCTGTTCGTGGAGTTAGCTGAGCAAATAGATAGTGCAATGGGCACGGAGGTAAACCCATAGAAAATTAAATAGGGCGAATCGGTCGACATTGCGACCGAGGCCACTTTACAGGGATCTCCTGTCAACATGGAACCAATGGAGGAGGGTAATCTGATTGAAGAAGAAGTCGTGACCACTCCGACCATAGAAACCATGGAGGAAATGATGGGAGAACTAAGGTGTGAGGCTAACGCTACCCCACAAGAACCAACGTTGACCTCGGGGCTGAATGTAGAGGATTTTTTCCAGTTCCCCGTCTTTCTTCCTAAGGGAGCAAGGGTAACTCGTTCCCCGCAGCAAAGAGAGGAAGAAGATTTTTACATTCCTATGGCTTTGAATTTAAAACAAAGGACACGACCATAAGAGGCCCCAACAGGCATATCAGCAAGGGAGCATCTTATCGGGTCACCACTGGTCGCAGAGAATGTACATGATGAGAGAATGGCCATTGGTGAAGAGGAGGGACCAAGCGGAGCAGTCCTGACGAATGAACCAATGGAGCACTTAGGCGTGAAAAGAGTGAAGCAAGAAATAACAGAAGAAGAACAGGTAGAGGAGGTTGGATCGATCGTTGGCCCGACAGAGGCATTCCTGAGGGATTTACCTCCAGCTGTCGAGGAAGAAGAAACATAGGTCAAGCAAGAAGAGGCAGAGCTGTGTGGACAATGAAGACTTCCCATCAAACAGAGATACCAACAGCAGTTTAAGGAAATAATGCGGCTCAAGATGGAGGTAAGGGATTTGAGAAGGAAAGTGCACATGATGCAGAAACGAATAAACAAGCACAAGCGGCGAGCCAGGAAATCCAAAGTCGTCGGGGTTGAAGCAGAAACTGAAACAGACCCGATTGAACAACTGTTCGAAGCCATAGAGTATGCCTTAATGGCCGAATTATAGACGTGGAAGTCTACTGTGGCTCAGTATAAGAATGAGATCAAAAGAACTGAGGAAAGAACCTCCACAACCATCTTCGGATATGTGGACCACATAGATGTTATGAGATTAAGGCATGCGGAGCAACAGCTCAAGATGGAGCAGCTGGAAAAACAAGTGGCCGAACTGAAAGATGATAAGGAACAAATGTTCAATTTGGTGCAAGAGGTGATTGCATGTCATCCCCCTGCTTCTTGTTATTCTTTATTCTTGCATGAACGTTTTCTTTTATTCTGCATGGAAAGCATAAAAAACAAGGTCAATTATGAAATAGAAGATGGTGTACAATTCGTCCGAATCATGAGGAATCATGATGTGCCAGCTCAATATCTGATGTGTTAGTTTTACCTGCATGGGTATCTGTTACATCTGGACAGAGATTTTAACCCAGTCCCGTATGTAGGGGGCATCCATTTGAGGGCCCTCACCTCTTATGCTTTCAATCAAATCCATTGGCAGAAGGCTTATAACACTTTTGAGTCTAATCAAGTTACAAAGCCATTTATAGTAAGAGGAGAACATGAGAGGTCAGATAAAATGTGCAATAAACACCATATCTTTTTGAAATTTGAGGAGAATAGAGATAGAATGTTGAGGACACAAAGGTGGTGCCTCGACCTTTGTGTCAATCAATTAACTGTTTTTCAAAAAGAGGCCCTTGATTGTTGTGAGAGAAGGTGGATGATGTCACTGACAGCTGTCCGGAATAGAGAGCCTTTTGGGGCACCCAACTTTGCGCGAGTACTCACCAGAGTACCCAGATATGTGGCATGTGTTCAAACATGTGGGATTCGGTGGATAGGGCTTTGGTTTCAGTATCCTGCTATTTGGTTGCCTGCAGAAGTTTACACCCCAGCGTACAATGTTCCAGCAGATTGGTGCAAGGAAGTTCTCCTTTCAAATGGATTTAAAGTTCCGGGGACAGAGATGGCTTTAGAGTATGATCTTGTCGGGCTTCAGGAAGCTCACAGTTTTTAGAATTTAGACCTATGGAGGCAGCGGACTGCATGAGGACATGCAGAAGGCTAGTTGGGGGGAGATGTTGGGCACCAAATCTGGCTACCTTTCTGACCATTTTTATCATCCTTTTTTATCCTTTTGTGTTTAATTACCTACATTTTCTATGCTAAAATTATGAGGTAAATACCCCCTAACTTGTCCAATTGGAATCTTTTAATTAATGAAGTAAAGTCACGGAGTCTTACCTATTTGCAGCACTAAGATATGTGCTTGACTGCAGTTTGGAGAATAGGAACCCTCGCTCCAGCGGTTTGCAACAGATTTGGTAACGGTCACGATTCCCTGGGCCTATTCTTGGCCCCTTTTTCTATCTTGGACATCTGATGTTTGTGCTGTTCCAACTGATGTGTATTTCTAAATGTGCGATTACCACATTCCAGGGAGATCTGTTATTCTCCCGCGCTGTGTATAAAATGGATATCGTTCTTGTAAATGGGGGTTCCCGAAGGGATATTGTAATCAAATTTTACAGATTAATAAAGTACTACTGGTTTTCCTGTTCTAAGTGTCTTCGTGACTAACGCAGCCCTGATCAGAGAGTTGTGCCCGCTCTTCTGATCAGGTGCTGCGCCTGTAAGTGTGTGAATTGTTTCTTTGTTATGGTTGCTATTATTATTCTTACTGTTAAGATTGCTATTGAAGTTCAGTATTTGATTTCATCTCATGGCAATGTTTTTAATCTTAATTATAAACCCTTGGTTAAGACGGATTATGTGTTTATTCCTGCATATACCTTTCACGTTGCCTTGAAAGGATACACTCCCATATTGATAAAATTAATGTTAGGTTAGGGTGGATAAATCATTCTTACCTAGACACCAACACCAGAGTCGGAGGGAGAGCACATACTTGCAAGACCTCCACTACAAACTGTGGATGTTACGAAGCCTCTAAAGTTGAGAGAAGTCAACATTAGCATAGACGCGCAGCCTAAATTGGAAAAAATTGGGGACTACTGGGATGATGATACCGTAAGAAAAGTTTCAGAATTGCTTATAGAATATCAAGACTTATTCTTGACAAAGTTTTCGAAGCTCAAGGGGATCATAGGGGACCTAGGGGTTATGCGCATCACGTTAAAACTAGATGCGCACCTTGTGAAGCAGCGCCCTTATCGACTGAACCCTAAATATAAGAAGAGGGTTAGGGAAGAAATCGATAAAATTCTCACTGCAGGTATCATCAAACTGGTTGAACAGTCGGATTGGGTAACTCTGGTGGTGGTTCAGGGGAAGAAGACGAAGTGGGAAATCCACATCTGTGTGGACTTACGCAAATTGAATGATGCCTACGTACATGATCCTTTTCTGACACCATTCTCGGATGAGATCCTGGATAGTGTAGGAGGCCAAGAAGCGAACTCATTCACTTATGGGTTCTCAGGATACCATCAGATCAAAATCGCACCTGAAGATCACAGCAAAACTACATTTGCTACTGAATGGGGATCCTTCCAGTATATAGTCATGCCATTTGGACTCAATAATGCCCCTTCTATCTTCTCACGAGTAGTTGTGGAAATGTTCAAAGAGTTCATCCACAAATTTCTGGAGGTGTACTTTGATGATTGGACTGTCTTCGGCTTAGTAAAGACGCACATTTCGAACCTGCGCATGATGTTGGACACCTGTCGAAAGCACTAGATTTCCCTAAATATCAAGAAGTGTATCTTCTGCGTACCCTTTGGAATCTTGCTTGGACATATAGTTTGCCAACAAGGGTTGATGGTTGACCCTGCGAAAGTTGCAGGTATCATCAATTTGGCAGTACCTACGACTGAGAAACAGTTGCGTTTGATCCTTGGACATACGGGCTATTACAGAAAGTTCATTCAGGGATACGCACTGATCACAACGCCTCTGGAAAACATGCTTAAGAAGGATGTTTCATTCTTTTGGGATGATGAGTGTCAGAAGAGCTTTGAGCTACTCAAGGAAAATATGGTCTCTGCGCCTATCCTTATTTTTCCTGATTAGGCGAAGGTATTTCATGCTCACGTTGATGCTTCCGGAATCGCCCTAGGAGCGGTCCTTATGCAACCTGGAGATGGAGACATTTATCACCCAGTTGCATTTGCTAGTCGAAAACTCTTGGGTGCAGAGCGCAACTATGCCACAACGTAGCGGGAAGGATTGGCCATGGTCTATGCATTACAGAAGTATCGGCACTATCTGTTAGGGGGACACTTCAAAATGTTTACAGATCATTTGGCTTTGAAGTACCTAGTGAATAAGCTTGTGTTGGGGGGGGGGGGGGGGAATCTGTCTATGGCTTCTGCTGTTCCAGGAATACAACTTTGAAATCATTTTCAAACCAGGAAATTTTAACGCTGGGCCAGATCACTTGTCCCGAATTGAAAGCGGTGAGGAACTGACCAACCAGGAAGAAGGATTGCCTAACACGTAGCTGTTTGTTATTAAGGTAGTTGATGCGCACTTCACTGAAAACATTTAGTTCCTGACTACAGGTATGGCACCTATGGAGTATTTGGTACAACAGAAGAAAGAGCTGGTAGCCCGCGTTGTGGATTTTACCATCATCTCCGGACATCTATATAAGAGGGGAGCACATGAAGTGCTGCACAGGTACGTCCTAGAGCATGAATGCCATGATATTTTGGCAGAAGTCCATGATGGGGTAGCAGGAGGTCACTACGTAGGGAAAGAAACGGCGCAGAATATCTTAAGAGCTAGATTATGGTGGCCCACTCTACATAGTGACTCTCATGACTATTGTAAGGCCTACGATACATGCCAATGAACTAGACAACCGTCCCGAATATATGAAATGTCGCTTCAACCGCAAATGGCCCTACAGGCTTTTGAAAAATTGGCTATCGATTTTGTGGGACCTGTCAACCCTCCCAGAAAGAAGACAGGTGTGCGTTACATTATCACTGCCACTAACTATGTAACCAGGTGGGCTGAAGCATAGGTGGTGAAGGATTGCACTGTAGATACCGTTGCGCACTTCATCTTTGAGCAGATTTTGACTAGATTTGGATGTTCGAAAATCATAATGAGCAATAGAGGTACACACTTTATCAATGAAACAATACAGGTCTTGATGGAAGAATTATGAATCCATCACGCCAAAAGCACTCCATATCATCCTTAGGTGAACGGAGCCTTCACAAATATGGCAGAGCTTGATATCATGGAGGAGCGTTTAGCACACCTTGTGGCTTTGGAGGAAGACCGTTTCAATGCTAAATTTCATCAGCAGGTTCAGAAGGCACGGGATAAAGCATGGCATGACCGACATATTCGAAAAAATTCCTTTGCAGAGGGTGACATAGTGCTACTTTACGATAACCAGTTTGCGAAACACCCAGGGAAGTTCCGACAACACTGGCTTGGGCCCTATATAGTTAGAGAAATCACGGAGGGTTGAGTTGTTCAATTAGCTACCCTACGCAGCGATATGCTACTCGACTATATCAATGACAATTGGCTCAAACCGTATTGGATCAAATGACTATATGGCCGGAGTAGCTGTATGAAGTGAGACAGACCCACCAAGGAAGGTAAGCGAAACAGGTACCATGCTCTGCGTAGGAGGCAGCCGCAGGATTGGAAGCCCGGGGGAGTGCGTCGGAGGCGCAGGAATAAACTCAGAAGGAATAAAATTAGAACACAACAGGTGTGCTAGGAGTGCAGGAGGTACGCTAAAAGCGCAGGGGTGCGCTGGGAGAGCAGGTGTGCGCTGAGCGCACCAGGGGTATGAAAACTAGCCGTTAAAACAGTCAAATCGGGTAAAAAGAAAAATTTACCGTTGGAAGGAGCAACAAACCGGCATTTAATGAAACGATTTTGGAAGATTTTTTACCGTTTACATGATGGTAAGTTATGGATAAGGTTTACCTGACCGTTGGTCGCTTGCAAGGGTTATAAAAGGAGCAGGATAGATCAGACAAGGGTTCCGTATCGCTTGAATAGCTTGTACTTAGCATGTATGTACTTGAAGAATTTGTGTTGTAATAATTTCTGTTCCTATAGCATCCCTTTCATGTCTAAGAAACCTAATCCATCTGAAAGTAGCCACTCAGGGTTAGGATTCATTTTTCGTGCCAAAATGATGGCCACTAATCCTGCTGAACCCTCAGAACCAGTGACCTCGACAGAGCCAGAAACCAAGGAAGTAGTGGAGATTGAGTTCGAGGCCGAAGAAGTTATCTCCACGCCGAGCCCAGTCACGAAGAAGGGAAAGGAAAAAGCACAGGGCTCAGGAAAATCCCTGAAACCCACAAAATGGGTTGGAGGGAAGCCCTGTACCTCCCCGAGAAACGTAAAATCCCCGTGAGCGATGCCCCAGCGCGTGTTGCTCAGGAAGAGGCCCAGACCGCCAAACCAATCAATTGGTTACCTCCCTTCGTTTGGCCGCGCAGGCCCTCGATGCGCATGCTGAAGAACCTTGATGGCCTAATCACCTACCTGCATATTCCATTGACCCCGGGAGAGGTCCCCGTCATTGGCGAACCTTTTGGAAGGCTCCATGAGATAAAATTTGATGATCATGACTTAGCCAGTTTGGAGGCCTTCCCTGAGCTGGCACTCGAGTTATACCTTGAAAGATTTCAGGAAGACGACGAGATAAAGATTTTCCTCATGCACTGGGTGCATGGATTGGCCAGGTTTGGGCTCCTGAACCTGCTGAGGATGCCGCACTTCGACCACTACAATATCACGGACTGTCTGGTCCATCAGTTTCTCGCCTTGGTTCATGATGGATTCCTGTGGATCCAGGACAGAATCCCCATCGATGCTGCACTTGTTCATCAAATTACTGGTCTTCCCATGAACAGACCAAACCCTCTGGAGCGCATTGGCAAAAAGTATGAGGGGGATACTGTTGAATACGTGCGAAAAACCTACCATGTGGGGTGGAATACTCGAGGCTTCATAATCAAATCCATCAGCGAACAAGGTACGCAGTTGGGCACCATGTTGTTGGCATGCAAGATGATGAGAAAATGTCAAGTCGCCTTTGTCCCTACATACATAATTCAGTTAGCAGGCCAATGCGGGAAAGGGGTATGCTTCAATTGGGCCCAATACTTGTGCGATGATTTCTGGATAATATCCAAGAATCCCAGGAGCAGGGAAGAGCCTTTTGTTATTCCTGGTTGCTGCTTCTCATAGCGTTGGTCACCTAGGAAGCCCCTACGGAATCAGTCCTCCATGAGCTCACCCAAGACATGTGTGAAGGGGCTCGTTATGCGAACTTGTGGGACTCCATTGTGGGATGAGTCACAAGATTGTGTTGGGGGACTGTTGGAATAGGGTCCCCTAAAGCTGCGAATTTTGTCCATTTTTATATATTTTTGGTATTATTTAGTCTAACGCAGGGGTTTTGGGGTGGGTCAAAGCCCTGAATGCATTGTAATGGGACAAGGGTAGAACAAGAGTTTGCAAACCACAGTTTGCGGACCATTGGATGCGTAGGCTAAATCAATATAAATATATGACCTTTAGAGTCTTAAGATAGGCAAGAATTGAGATTGATGCTAAGCATGAATTGTTAGATTTGTTGTTGGGTTGTTGGGTAAGGACTCCTACTGGCTGTGTGCATGGAGATCCTCATTCCTGTTGTGTGCGGACCCTGCTGGATGTGTGTGCAGGTGGTCTTTTGGGATTGTAAGTGGAATTTGGTATTAATATATATGCGAAGTACTATTGGACATCTGATGCTATCTAGATCTGTTTTTTTATGATTGATGCAAACCTGGACTATATGATTAAGTTGCGAAAGTATCTGTTTAATAGCTGTGAACTGTGAAAGTACCTATGTTTCTAGTGTATGTATCTATGATATGTTAATTACTGTGATTATAATGTTCTGTGCTGATAAATTGGTATTACGCATGTGGATGTGAAGGTATTTACTAGGTCTGTGAATGATAATTGCTTTTTTATACTACATAAGCCTACGAATAGATCTGTTTAGTGTGAACTCAATAGGCTGGGAATGCAGACCTGCTTGACTTACCTACTCTCTCTCAGGGTGCAGAAACCTGGTTCCAGCACCCTCCCATACTGCTTCGGGTGAGACTTTGGCCTGCACAAGCAGGTCACTGCCGAAAGGGCCAGTAGTGTAGGGGTTTGTTAGAAAACCTTAACTTCCGAACCTGGGTCAAGACCTCCCAAGCCAACATCAAGAGACAATACCTTAGCTTTGGTAAGGAATCAATGCTTAAGACATTTTATAAATGTATTTCACAAAATTATGATATCATATGGTCTCTGTTTAATACCTTTGGAAATTAATTCTTTATTACCCTCAATAATCTGATATAATGAAAGACTTCACAATGCCATTAACTGCTGATATTTGAATGAAAAGAAGAACTAGAAGGGAAACTCCAAATGATATGATGGGAAATAGAATCTATCACTTTAAATCTCAGAAGAACTTTATGTAGACAAAATAGTTGGAGTGAAGGAGTGCATATTAAGGTTATTTAACTCTTACTTACATATGTAAGAAAGAGACCCGCAACTACATTACTTCACTTCATGCAAAGAAGAATAAACACAAAATGAAATTGGAAACACAAATCAACATCAACAGGTGCAAGAAACTTGATCTTCTTTCATTAATTTCTTAGAAAATTAAGTACAAAATTTGTAGTCATCTAGAGGTCAAAAACTCGGAACCCTCTTCTTTCTTACTCATTTGTTTAAATACATACAAAAACCAATTGTAATTTCTAGAACTTCTTGTAACTACTCAAAACTTCCTAAAGCTATGTAAACTACCCACAACATTGCAATTAAAGACTTCATTACAATATCAATCTTTTAACAAGAAATAAAAATAAAATTAGAAGTATCAATCTATTTGTTGGATCAGATTGGTTGTTGATGTGTCTCCTTCCATTTCATCTGTGATGTGCTAACAATTTGCACAAACGCATCTCCACCCAACTCTGCCCCCTCTGCGCATGCCTGTTGTGTTCCATCTTCTCTTTTCCTTTACTCTAAATCGGGTCACATACCCGAGTCTTTATGCCCGCGTTCAACCCTTTAAAGACTTCCGCATGTAGCGTCGGGTCTTTTTCCACCCGAGTCTACTCCCGCGTTCAACTTTTCTTCATAAATTTCCACGAGACTTGGACTTGAAATATATTCTATTCACCTTTGAAAAATGCATCGCGTCTGCCTTTCCATCGCATTTCGGCCTTCGGCGTTCACAACATATTTCTTAGCGCCTTCCTTCCTGAACTCACGACATGCGATGCACGATAAAGGCAGAGATGATGTGGCAAGCGAAAGTGGGGTTGATCACAAATCGTAATCGACAAAATGAAACTTTACCACACTTTACACTTTATTAAGTTCTAACTTCTGCGATCACCACTAAAATTATCGCATGCGATGTGCGATATACACCATCTCAACTTAAATCACTTGTTCTGCGAAGACTTATCAATAATCACAAAAATTATAGTTGTGTGATATACGCCATTTGTCTTATGTGATCTAGTTCGTCCATTTACTCGCTATCATTTCTATGACTTAATCCTCACCGTCTATTTCCCCCCTTTACGCTTCTTCCAAAACTATTAAGTTTTTAAGGGAAACGACAGTTCTCCGCCTTCGAGAAATCTATACGATTTATTTGATAATGAACACAGTTTCATAACGAATGAATGATCTTGATTACTAACTTGTTGTTCTCCACGGTGTAACCCTCTTGAGCTTATTTAGTATTCTGTAGCACTAATCTCTCCTGAGCTTGCGAATAAGCCCGACTCAACCCACCTTCACATCTTAGCACATAATGTTAATACACCAACATATAAGTCAAAATTATTTTTCGACATACAAAATTTTTACCTCTTCTAACATATATGATTTTTTCTTGATCGAACAGGTAACGACACCATGACACGACAAATGAGCTATCTCCCAGCTGGATGCATACATCACTGCAGGGTGCTCTGGGGTACGAAGCATCCATCGGGGTTCTGCCCCTACAGTGATTGTGAACCATCGATCTTAGTCAGCAGGCGCTCAACAGAGTCAATTGTGGAGGCACCCCCTCTACTAACCTGAGGGCTATTTGTGCCCGTGGGTATCTGCTGATCTTAATTAACTCGAATTTATTTTAATCCTGCCTGACGATTAGCACAGGTGTTAACTCAACAGTCGGTCCCACATTCACATTCTTTCAAACAACATATTAATCCACCGACATACAAAAATGAAATGATTTTCCGACATATGAAAGATTACATTTTGTCATATTTTCTAAATATATGTTTTTTTTTGTATTTTTTAAAAATAGAATAAAGAAAATGTAAATGAGCCACAACACCTGGTATGATAGTATTAGACATAATATGGTCAAAAAATGTGTTTCCTTACCATATTTCAACATCGTCATCTTGCATAATCATTTTAAGACCCTTTTCTTCAATTCTTATCGTACCATCTCCATCGACACAAACTAACATGTTGAGGTGTTAGCCAACTAATACATTGGAGTTAAGACCTTGTAAACCTGAGTTGATATGGTGAGATATCCAATGGTGAGGTGGAAAAAGTGATGTGTTTTTATGCTTGATGATGTGTCCAACATGATGAGTTGATAGCCCAATCATCGTCTATGATGAGTGTTCTCACTAACCAAAGTCTCCATTGATACACTTTAACCATTCCATATGATTGATGTGCTTCAAAAAGACATTTAATGCTTGAAAAACTTTAAAATTCTCCCTCGCTACAAAAACAGAGTTTTTAAGCAAGTTCGTAGCGAATTCTGACTGTTTTACACTGATTCACTGCGAACTTTGGTATTATTGTCAAATTTCACTGTAATGACCAGATTTTCTCATGCATGAGATATTTTTTGATTTTTCTTTGACATTGAATCCTATCACATGAATGATGACCATTAAGACCCCTCAAATATGTGCATTTTTTGAAAATTATGAATTCAAAAGATCCTATTCAACTCTAAGTGACTCAACCTAATTGACTTAAGACCAACCAAATTTTATCATGGATAACAATGGCTCCAATGGGGATGTTGCGCCCCTGTGGTGTAGCAAAGAACCAACAGCTCCAGTGCCTTATTTATTTTGCAGTTCCCAACCACTTGTTATATTCTTCAGCCTGTACTCGATCCTTGATATTCTCTTGAAGCAAAAACACTTGTACAAATCGAAACTTCCAACTACAATCTTCAAACTAAATGCTGAAAGAGATGCTTGCCCAGTAAGCTTATTTATGTACATACCAATCCTACTCTAACAACTGAAGACCAAAATTTCAATTCAAGTAATATGAAAACTCTAGTATAACCAGTCAAAGAGTTGATCCAACACTTGTGCTTCTTGATTGTTCTTCATTGGATCATCTATTAGCAACTCAGAATAAAAATTGAATCCATAACTTGAACTTATAAATGAAAGAAACTCCACCTTCATGATGACTGAAATAGGCTTACCAAAGGATCTTGATAATAATGAAAAATTTCCTCTTTTGATGAAATCAACAAATCAACAATAGGATACTTGAAAACACTAAAAAGTCCTGTCTTAATGATCCAAAGGATAATTTTCATTCATAACTGCAGGTTGTCTCTATTTTATGTCTTCATTTTCAACATCATTCTTGAGACAAGGCTCTAAATATTCATGAAAATATTTTATGGCAGGAACCATATCATGTGCTACATGTATGTTTAGAAATGAATTTTCATGCATTACAATTAGAACTTCATGTATATCATCATGCACAAATAAAATTTTTTGATCATTTAAATTTGTAGCAGTAGATTTTGGGACAAAAATTTGAAGATCAAAAACTTGCTGATTATTCTCCATTAGTGCTTCCTCATGACAACCTTTAAGCATAGTCAAGGAAATAACCTCCTCCTGATGATAAAAAGAAACATGTTTCACATAAGATTTTCCTTGCTCCTACCCATTTTCATGTTGCTCAACATTCAAAGTTTCATAAAATTAACAAAGTGAAGAGCCTTGTAACTAACCATCTTTATGTTCCTCTTTATCATATAAAGAATGGGAAAGTTGTTGCAAATTTTCACAAATTTCATAGGATATAACTTGGTTTTCAAAGTGCTGATCCATTTCATCTTCAAGAAAAGAAGACACATCTGTTTGTTGTAAACCTTCTTGATTATCATGACAACTAACATGAGAAGAGAAATCATAAAGTGCCTCTAACATATCCTCATCAATAAACTCTCCATTATCACCAAGACTTTTAAGATATGGAATGAAAACCTCACAAAAATCACAACAGTATTGTAACAGTGATAAATAAGAATGATTTTTCTCATAATGTTCTAAGAAATTCCTATGTAAATCTCTTAGAGAGAACAAACTTCCCAGTTGCAACCCTTCATACCATGTTCTATCTTCATCCTCTAGGGTGGCCATAAAAATTTTCATGAGACAATCCTCAGGAAACTCAACTTGAAACTTAAATGTACATGCATATGGAATCTAACCAAGTGAAGAGTAGCATTATCTTTCTTTTCATCTTTAAATATAGGAAGATAAGTCAACCAATTAACTCTTGGCATACGATTTGGAAAACTAGGGATGTGAGACCGACTCATAGGGGCATACCTGGGATTCTTTCTTGCAGTAGAACTCATATTGGAACTTCATCAAGCTACTGATCTTCAAGCAGTAGAGTCACCATGAATCTTTGAATTTCTGAATTATTTAAGAATGGAGGCACCAAGGTAGAAGTACAACCTTCGCATTATGTCTAAGCTCCTGCTACCTTCAAGTGTTCAGTATTTATACTTGAGCACAAATTTTCAGGTAAATGTATCTTCAGACTCCTGGTAGAAGCACCAAAATGTTATCACTAAATTGAGGCTGATGGGATGCTTCAACAATCAATTCAGGGTAACTATTTCAAACCTACTTTTGGCTGGAACTTAGCTTTTCCAACCTAAGAGGGCTCTCTCAAGGATAAGAATGATATTCAATAGATAAAGATAAAAAAATATGGCTAACTCTTAAATGTGATTTGAATGTTTTTATGCCGGTGAAGGATGAAAATAAATGGCTACCATTGGGCATGGAGTCAGTATAGAAAATCAATCACATATAAAACATCTCTTATGGAAGATGAGGCATGTGTATTCTCATCAAAACATAACAGAAGTAGTAGAATAGATGCATACAGGAAGTTGGAGCATGTTTAACCATGAATTCATAGTAATTACACACAAAGTAAACTAAAAGAAGATTAAAAGAGCATATAGGACAAACACATACAAGAATACATGATGAATCTTAGGTGAGAAAGAAGTTTGCTGCAACTATATTTACTGTAAGAAAAAATTACAAAAGTAGCTAGTAGAATTACATTAATCAACCTTTTCTAACTCTAAAAATCTCTCATTTATAGAGTGAGGACTCATACAAATTATTTTCCACCTTTCTAGCTTCAAATTTCCACCTCAAATACCTATTTCAAATAGGGTTACATCACTTGGAGACTTTCTAGTGATATTTCTGTTTTGTAGAGTTTGAATACAAACATGAATCTTCTTTCATTAAATAGTTCAAAAAAACCCTTTAATATCCCTTATCAAATGCAACCAAACAATTTTATGAGTGTAATAGATTTCTAATGTGTCATTATTCCATGTGGATGGTGAGCTGGAGATCTTCCAAGTCGAATTTTACGAAATTTACACAAATTTGGTTATTGAAAATTATGAAAAGTAGGCCTAAAATATGAGCTCATAATTTTCAAACCCTGATGGATTTGTAGAAACTGAGAGAGGTTTTTCTAGATGGGATTGTGATGAAGAAAAACCTCCTTCATATTTCCAAAATTAATTTTCATTTGGTCATACATTGAAGTTGAATTTGACTGGTAAACCAGTCATGTAGATGAAATTTCAGGAGAGTTCGTAGCGTTTTCATTTCACCACCTTTTGCATAACCTTTGACATTTCTGAATGTTGGAGGGTCTTCCTTGGGTCTAATAATATAAATACATGCTTCCAACACCCTCCACCCTATATTTTTTGAAGATTTTTTTCCTCAAAATATTCTATAGTGAGTTCGTAGTGAAAACTCAACTTCAAGCTTGGTGTTTGCTACGAACTTGCCTAGTTTGAATTTTTTTTGTAATTATTCATTTTTTCACCTAAAAAACAATAGTAAAGATTTTGCATGACTGGTATGATAGTATTAGACATAATATGGTCCAAAAATGTGTTTCCTTACCATATTTCAACATCATCATCTTGGATAATAATTTTAAGAACCTTTTCTTTAATTCTTCCTGTACCATCTCCATCAAACCAAACTAACATGTTGAGGTGTTAGCCAACTGATACACTGGAGTTAAGACCTTGTAAACCTGAGTTGAGATGGTGAGCTATCCAATGGTGAGGTGTCAAAAGTGATTTTTTTTTATGCTTGATGATGTGTCCAACATGATGAGTTGGCAGCCTAATCATCTTCTATGATGGGTGTTCTCACTAACCAAAGTCTCCATTGATACATGTTAACCATTCCAAATGATTGATGTGCTTCAAAAAGACATTTAATGCTTGAAAAAATTTAAAATTCTCTCTCCCTGCAAAAATAGAGTTCTTAGGCAAGTTCGTAGCGAATTCTGACTGTTTTACACTGATTTCGCTACGAACTTTGGTATTCTTGTCAAATTTCACTGTAATGACCATATTTTCTCATGCATAAGATAATTTTGGATTTTTCTTTGACATTTACTCCTATCACAAAAATGATGACCATTAAGACCCCTCAGATACATGCATTTTTTGAAAATTATGAATTCAAAAGACGTTATTCAATTCTAAGTGACTCAACCTAATTAACATAAGATCAACCAAATTCATGGATAACAACACAAATCATTTTGCAATCTGATATCCAATGAATAAATCTATCATTAATGTCATAATCACAAGATGGTTTCTACTATTTCAAGAATTCAATATCACCATTTTAAATCGACGTGGAAAACAAAACACAATTGCTGACTTTTTGTCTAGAATTCAGAATGATAATATGACACACCAGTAGAAGAGAGTTTTCCTGATGAATATCTTTTTCAAATATCTACTAAATGTCCATGGTTTACAGACATTGCCAATTACTTAACCACAGGAAAACTACAATCATATTTTTTTCCTAGAGAGAAGAGAAGGATAATCCAAATGACTGCATCATATTCATGTGTAAATGATTAATTGTACAAGACAGGCCTAGATCTCATCATTAGAAGATGTGTACGAGAAGATGAAGTACCTGAAAAAATGAAAGCATGTTGTTATAGCATCATTTATCACATTTATATACTTGATGATGTATGTATTGGATTTGGGCAACCCTTTCCATTCAGACTTGGTCATCTTCTTAAGAATCATTATTTTGAATTCCATATGTGACTCTGCCCTGTCTTACATGCGTGCATACATGGGTCCACTCATATTTGACCCGCGTATACAATTTAAAATATTAAAAAATATATAAATCCCTATATTTTGGGCAGGTTATATAGGTTACACCAGAAGCCCACCTACAGGAGCTTGTGGAAAAACTTTTTCCCGACTGAAAAAACTGTTTTGAGGAAGTATAAATACACCTCATTGGGAAGGACTAAGGGAGGAGAGAGAAAGTCATTGATACTATAGCCTGTTATAGCCCAGATCAAGTCTGATTATCCATGTGCCTCCTACACTTCCCAGGTTTAGGAAACCCTTGTTTCCTTCTTTGGGATGTTCACCTCCTTTATGTGACATCCTTGTGCACCTTTTATGGAAGAAGATTGTTGAGGCTTGGGATGGAAGGATCCGGAGGACGATTTCGCCGTGGCTTATTTTAAGTGATATCACAACATATTTTATATACATTAATTAAGAAGCTCTGTCATGTTCCTGATGTCATGATCTTATATGTTTCTTATACATGTTAATGATCTTGTAATTGTTAATTTCATGTTATATTTTATACACTTATATGATATAACATACTGACATTTAGGATATATATGTTGTACAACTAGTCTATATGATTTTTATTGAGTGAGTTTCAGGTCTTGAAGCACGTGGAAAAGTGAAGGGTTTCCACCCTCCAGGAATGACCTCAAATGTAGGGAATAAGGGTAAGGTCATCTCTCCCTATTTTATTAGGTTCAGCATTAGGACCTTTAGTTTGATTGCTTCTTGTTGTTGTATGCCTTTCGCTCTGTTACGTCCCTCAACCCAAAACTTAGGTTAGTTTTTCCTGCAACAGAATTGGTGACTCCACTAGGGATTACATTCGTGTAATTCCCTGTTTGGGTTGTTTTATCTAGATTTTGGTTTCCTTGACTAATCCGGTCACTTTCCCAGTCTTCTTGGTTCTTTACCCATAAGGGCAAAAGCCCTGATCTTTTGGATCAGGCTTGGATTTTTTATTTTTCCTTGATGTCTTTTCTATACGCAGATTTTAATGCACATAGTCTCATATACATCTATTTTTGTCCAAATAAACACGTGTATACGTGAGTTTCCTTAGACATAGACGCGTATACATGCATGTTGCACACAACCAATCTATGTATGGCTAGTTTAAAATGAAAATTTGACTTTTGGAATCCTGTAAGTTCTTTTTTCTTTATTTTGGTCACTGTTGTAGAACCTCTTATATGTTTGGATAATGTTTCTCTTTTTTGTGTATCAGTTTATCTCTTTCTTTCTTGAAAACCTAGTAAACCTAAGGTTTGCCTTGCTTGGTGAATTTTCAGTTGTGGTTGTTGCATTGAGACTTCTTTCTGAGGTTCTTGGTTGTTCTGACATTTCAGAATAGTGAGTTTGTGTCGGTACACTCATGCTTGGCCTTGTCATTTCTTCTCTTTTTGGTTTTTGGCTTGTTGGCTTGTTTGGTTTTCTTGGTTCTTGAGATCAGTTTTTCTGGAAAATATTGAAGTTGTCTTCTTGGTTTCTTGAAGTTTTTGTGATTGTTGGAGTTTTATGTTGTTGTTTCAAATAATTTTCTTGGTTTAGTTTCTTCATTCCACTTATGGAGTCCCGTCATGAAAATGACATGGTTGGCTTAAGGAATTTGGAGTTGCTTGTTGGCTCATTTTGTTGATTTGAAGCCTTTGGTAGTTTGTGCTTTTCTAAAAGAGTTTTCATTGTTTCCTTAAAAAGTAAAAGGCTAAAAAAACATTGGTTTTTTCCATTTCTTTTTCTTTTAGTTTTCGTTTCATGGTTTTCATCCTTTTTGGAACAAGTTTGTAGTTTGTCATTATGGTCCGGTTGCTTGGTTTTGAGAGAAGTCCTGTAGTGTGCTTGTATCTTTTGTATCAAGTTGTTTTTGGCATTTTTGTTCATAGAATTTCTTGTTTGGGCTTGTCTCTGCTTCTGTGTCAAAGTGATCGGACCTGTCTTGTTGAGAAATCTCTTTCATCGAAGAAAAAGTTGCATATGCCTGTAGCAGTTTTCTATTGATTTCTCTTTTGCGTCAAAACATCACAAGTTACATTCTCTGTTTACCCCTAAATTAAAAAAAACAACCATTAAAATCAAGCACTTAATTTAAAATGAACTAGAATTTTTTGAATTGTCATTAATATACACCAGCTAGTCTAGGTCATAGGGCCTTGGAGTAGATGAGTGGAGATTTAACTATCCAAGGCCACTCAAAATTTCAAACGTAGAAGTTGATTAATGAGTGAAATCCAACCTTGTTAAGTGGACAGTGAAATATCTCCTCTAGAGATTCAAGCGTGAGGGTTAGTGAAGGAAGAGAAGAGAGACACCCCCTCTCCTATTTGCTGGATCATGACCAAATATTGTTCTGTCTGGCTGTCGATATGAATTGGTGTCCATAGTTTCTATTCCTAGGTATCACATAGGTGATTGCGGGGGGGGGGGAATACCCGTGGTACCTGAGGTAGACATTGTATCACTCTCATTAATACTTCTGGAGTGTGCCCTTGCGAAGCTTGGGTACTTCCACCAGCAAAGGATTTTGTTAGGAGGTAAGCATAACTTTTTCTGTTACCTTCAATAGTAGGCCTGGGGCGTAATTACCCGAGACTATTGTCGGAAGGTCCTTATATTCACTTTCTTGTATTTTGGTGTCCAGTCCTAATAACCTAGAGTGGAAATACCTGAAGGCTTCTTGATTGCTGAATCTTAGGGACATTTTTGTAGAGATTACTCTTTTCTCCTACATTTCCATAACTTTGTAATTTTTTGAGTCTACATAAAATCTCATAATTATTAAAAGTGGCTAACCGATTAGTTTTTCAATTGAGGAGGCTTCGTGGGCTTTCTCCTGCGAGTGTAGAGCCTTCTTCAAGAAAGCGTAGGATAGATTCTGTTGGTGATTTTCAACCAGTAGTTGCAAACGCATCGGAGAGTGATCCTCTGCTTGGGGCTATTGTTTCTATGGGCGGTCCTAGTACTAGTCTTGATTTAGAGAGGAGTACTCCATTCCTTTCTCGCGTCCTTTTTCTGGCAGAAGAAGTTGAGGTGGAAGAAATTCCTGAACCTCCAGTTACTCTTTCCTCTCCTCTTCCTGCTAGTTTTCCAGATGTTCTATTGTACGTTGGGCCTCCGTTTCAGAGACCAACTAGCCCTCATATTTATTCTTCTTTTCTTTCGATGGACACATATGGGAACACAACTTCGGCTATGAGCACTTCGAGTGTGCATACTCCTCTTTCGGGAGAGGGATAAGGTACCATTGCAATTTCGACCATCACTCCCAGTACTGCAATTTTTTTCTCTACCTCCATTTCATCTACGAGTGGGGGCACCTAAGATTTTGCTTCCAATTCTGATCCCTTCTCTTTTGGAATGCCTTCTAGTGCATTTCCTTCAGTTCATCTCACCATCGCTGCAGCTCTCTCCACACCCATTTCTTCTATGGCTAATGGGTCAGCTTATTTTCAGGGTTTCCCCTTTGGAAGTGGTCATATTCCTCATTTAAACCCTTCCCTAGGGTTGTTTCCTTTCTTCGCTCAAGGTCAAGTTTTTAATCCTTTTCTCGGAGGCGAAAGCTCTAATGCTTTTCAAGGCTGGAACCCTGCTTTCACTAGGTTTGGAACTGGGAATCAATTTTTGTATGGTCATTAGGGGAATGTTCCTTTCTCCTCCATAGGTGCTTCTCAGGGTTTCTCTCCATTCTCTAATTCTTGGAACCCTTTCCAAGGGGTTTCATCTTCATTTAACACTTTGATTGGGGGAAATATCCATGTTTATGGTAACCATACGAGGTCCTACTCCGAATGCTTCTGGGCCACAAGGTTTCTCTTATGGTTCAATTTTTTCTATGAACAATCCATGGCAACCTAATGCCTCAACAAATGCAGGTTATTATTTTTAGAATGTTGGGAATCCTTCATTTGGTAGATGGAATTCTCAAGCTCCTCCATGCTTATCATTCCTAAAAACCCTAAATTTTCCAGATTTGTCAAAATTGACTAATGATCCTATTTGATACAGCCTGGGTTGGCCTCCAGTCCCTACTAAACTTCCATCAGATATTCCAAAATTATTTGAAGGGAAGATTGGTGAGGATCCAACCGACCATGTTACCACTTTCCATTTATGGTGTTCTTCGAACTCCCTCATCGATGATTCGATTAGGTTGAGACTATTTGAGTGCACCCTAACTGGAAACGCTTCTAAATGGTACATTGAGCTTACTGGGGGCACTTTTTCTTCGTTTGGCGAGTTGGCTACCATTTTTTTGAACCATTTTCGGTTGCATGTTTGATATGATGTTGGAACTGAGCTTCTGGCCAATTTTCAGCAGAATAAGTCGACGCACATTTCTAACCATATTCTGGAATGGAGAAGGAATAGGCTCATTAAAGCCCATATTCCTAATGAATTTATTCTCGAATGGTTCCTTAAATCCTTACAGCCAGGAATATCGAAGGATGTATCTCTTTCTGAGGTATGTTTTGAGGAGAAAGCTATCTTTAGAGCCCAGCAGTTGGAACTGATCTATTCTTAGTCTAGGATTCTTAATAAGATTTTTCTTGATGCTCCTCATTCCAAAGTTGATTTAGCCAAACCAAAGCCAGGTCCTCATGCTAACGGGCTTGTCAGTTCTGTTATCACTCCACTGGATCTTCGAGGCTGAGAAGAGACCAGAAAAGGTAACTACATACCAATCTTTTTCCAAGTAGCTAGCCCTACTAGGCAAGAGAGGGCTCTCTCCAATGGATCTCAGTCAATATGATTGGATCAATGAGATATTAGGCTAGGTATAGTAGAAAAAGGGTTTTTATTGATTGAATTTTGAGGTGCTGGATGGTGACTAGGTCAGGGAAGAAATTAGGTTAGGGAAAACAAGGATTAGAATTGCAGGGATTTGATGGATCAAGCTATGTAAGGATTTCAACACAAGATGATATATGATGAATTGGTTCAGATTTCCAGGGTTTGAGAAAAGAACATAAGAAATATGAATTATTTTCTACTAATAAGAAAATGAAACAAATTGTAATTATCCCTCCAAAACATAGCATAAACTTAATGAATTCTATCTTTCTGACTTAGGAAAAAATTACATTTAGAAATGAGATGAATATGAATCACAATACCTTCACACATTTATAAAAACAGAAGAAGAAAAAATGTCAAATCATTTACCACATGAATTCCATCAAAATAGTCGCAACTTAGTCTGTTATTATTAGCCAAAATTCTGATTACAAAAAGTGTTCCAAGATCAATCCAATAGCATCCAACCATTTCAATGTAAAAATAAATGAAAGATATGGGCTGAAACTAATTCTCCCACTCTCAGGGCTCGAATCCTTGACTTGTGGAACTGATCCCCAAAGTTCTCAATTGGAAACCCAAAGACTAGGGAGGTCAACAAATTCATCCCTAACTTTGGTGAAACTGATTCATTTGTCCCAAAAATACATTTTTATCCAATGTATTTACCTCCAGTAACTAAAATTGACTTAATTACATTTACATGGATTAACTACATAAGTAAAATTCATCAATTCCATGACCAAACTGAGAAATCTGGAAAATTATGAAAATATCAGGCAACTGGAAAAATGACAACACCCTTGACAAAAGCACAACACCAACGTCAAGGTCACTTTTGGAGGACTTTCTGAAGTCAAAATGGAGCCAAAGATAGCTCATTGGAAAGCTGATCTTGTCTAGTTTCCAGAACTTCCCTTAAGTTATGAAAATTATGACGTTAAGGCCCTCAAAACTGAAATCTCCCAAGATTGGTCAAAAGTGCAGTGCCAGCTTGAAAAATGAGACAGAAAGGTGATTTTTTGGATGTTTTTGGCCATATATTCCTGTGAAAATGTCCAAATTTGATGTGAAAATATTCAAAATTTGATGTATATGGCCTTATAAATCCAATTGTGATGACAATTTGTCATTTGGAGGCTCCTATAAAAAGCGTAGTGCCCTAGGCCTTTCGTTTTTGACAAGTGGACTGTGTCAAATTTCTGGGTTTTTTGCAGATATAGGCCTCGTATATGGAGAGATATATCCCTAAACATGAATTTTTTTTTACAAATGAGAGACCTGTTTGTTCTTTGGAATGTTAGGAACAGAAAAATCCTCTCGTTTCCCAATATGATTCTCGGATTGTCTACAATCTTCTCTGCAAAAAGGTGTCTAAAACAGGACTTTGCAGAGGCAGAAAAATAGGTTCTGAATATGTGAATGGATCTCTCATTCTGTAATACCTGTGTAAAACATGAGATAGGTTTTTTACTATGATACCTTAGCAAAAAATATGTGAATGGATCTATCATTCTAAAAATTCATGTTTTTTTTGGCCAAAATATGTTCTAAGCAAATATGAATAAACAAGACATTTCTGGAAAATGTGCCTTCAAAGATTTTTTCAAATTTCTCAAAATTTTCTCCAAATTTCCTCACAGTTGCTCCAAAGATGCCAAATAAGGTGTTTTATGCTATCATGGATGTATCAAGAAGTAGGTACAACTTACCCTTCTCCTTTTGACAAATTAGGGTTTCCTTTGTAGTGTGATTTCAAGTAGGGTTTGTACTACTCAAGGTCTAGGTTCATGCCTTAAGATTCTCCCTCCTTTGTTGTAGGTATTTTTATCTTCCTCCATGGTGTTTCTCTTTTCCTCCATTATGTTTCTCTCCTCCTCCATTATGTTCAGTTTGTATTGAAACCCTATGGAAGTAGGGGAATGGAAAGGGAGTAGGATTGTAGGGTTAGGGGGGTGGGATGAGTGAGGGAAAATTTGGGGAAATGTGTAAAGGGGTTGGGGAGCTTAGCGAAGTGATGTGAGGCTGAAATGTTAAGGGAAATATGGTAGGAAATTTCTATTACTGGGAGGTATCTCGCTACCTGGGAAAACACAACTTAGGGGTGTTATGGTTTAGGGAACAGGGCTTGGGAATGGGAAATAAGGTGATCTAGGGGTAGGGGGAGTGTTTTCTGAAGTGTGGAAAGGGAAAATAGGGTCTAGGGAAAACAATGTTGGCTTGCAAGAGTGAAAGCTAGGGTTTCCTTGCTCAAAAATTGAAATGATGAGTGAGGAGGTTTTACACCATAAATTTGAAATTATGAAGTGAAAGGAGGGCTTTGAGAGGTGTAACTTACTTGGATTTGATTGAGAAAACCCTGATTTGATGCTTGGACCACTTGCAAGAATATTTGGAGGTTGTAGGTGAAAGTTGACAAAAGTGTAGCGCATGAAGCAGGAGCCCAACACCTCCGAGGCAAAAGTGCAACGCCTTAAGCATTAGTGCAACGCCTCTAGTTCAAAATCACAACACCTCAAGCAGGAGCGCAGCGCCTTCAAGGAAATTCGACATTCTTGATGAAAATTTGATTTTTCACTTGGGGAAGCTGAGAGCTCAATGCATGAGGATGAAAATGAGTGTCTCCTTGGTTTTTGATGGCCCTTTATACTTGATGAAATTTCAAAAATAGGTATGGGACCCACATTTTCCTTTTCAAACTCAACTTAAACATTGCAATTCACCTTTCATTTTGTGATCTTGATCCTTTGAATTCGATCTTTTGGTGGATTTGGAACACTTATGACTTTTGGGACTTTGATTTACTTGGCTGATGGAACCTTGAGTATGCAGTTACCTTGGAACCATGAGCACTTATTACATATTAAGAAACATAAAATTACATATTGAATTGAAATTAAATTTACAAATCAAAATTTCATAATAAAATGTGTTTATTTTCACTCTCTTACTTGCTGGATTTTTTGCATGCAAATGGTGATTTGATGGAACTTGAAAACCCTAAGACCTAATGGATACTCTGAATGGATTAACTTCATGACGAAAATACTGAAATTATGATGACGACTCATGACTGATGTACACTCAGGAAAGTGGTGAAATGAGCCAACAATTAATGAAATTTTTGAAAAGAGTGAGGTTTTGACCTTGGGCTACCTCCAATGACCAAATTTTTGCATGATTACCTAATGGAATGAAAAAAAATTAATATTGGGACCCTACTATGATATGAAAAGATATTTTTTGATCACTGGTGGTAGGATGCAAAAACTGACACTAACAGGTTCGATCGATAGTGGCACGACTAACCTTTTGAATCAACTGTAATAGTTGTCTATAGAATCTGCTCCTTATGATCCAGGTGGATATTGGTGGTCACCCACCTATTCCACTTGGGGCCCCACCATTGTCTCTTTCATTTTTTCAGTTTCGGCACAACTTACTATTTTTAGCAGTTTTTCGGGTCCTGAGGAGTTAGGGCTCGATCTAGTGGAACCTTTACAAGATCAGCCTCACAAACCTCGACAGACACCCATGGGGGATGAAAATAAAGATGAGGGAGTAGGAGATCCTATCAAAATGTTGCTCGAGGAGGCCCTCGAAAGAAAAAGGAACGCGATGATGGATAACTTTTCCCAGATCCTTCAACGACTGCCCACCGGCGGCGCATTTGCATCCAGTAGCCACTCTGGAGGTGCGAATCCTTTTAAGGTACAAGTAAATTTTGACATTCCCATATTTGAGGGTCAAATAGATGTAGATTCCGTAGATATATGGTTGAATCTATTAGAAGGATATTTCTCGGTTCATGACTTTTCCGACCGGGAGAAGATTATTTTTGCACTCCTCAAAGATGCCCCCCATGTCAAGGACTGGTGGGAAACCCACTGTGAGAAAAAGGACGAGACAAAACCCTCTTTTTTCTTGCTTGTACCCACTTGTAATTCTTTCCAAGATGCCATCAAGGAACAATACTATCCCGTGGGGAGTTATGAGGACAAGTACAAACAATGGACCATGCGACGACAACAAATGGATCAAGATGTGCATGAACTGACGAATCTGTTCCATACCCTGCGCACAAATTTGGGTATCAAAGATTCAGAGAAACATCTAGTGCTAAAGTATCGCATTTTTCTGCACAGATACATTCAGGAGGAAATGGAGTTCCTCGACATCTCCTCTCTTTGTACAGCATACCGGTATGCTGCCAAGATTGAGCAGAAATTCAAACAGAAGAAGCGAGACTTTGGATCTGCGAATCAAAAGCAAGGGAAAGGTGCTCCCAAACCGTATAAAAAAGGACAGAGCCAAGGCATGGCGACTCAAGACAACTTGTTGAAGCCACAAGCAAATAAAAACACCGCAAAGCCAAAGAATGACACGGGAAAGTGGTGTGAGTTCCATAAGAGCTCCACTCACAACACAAGTGAGTGTCGGGCCAAGCAGTCGCTGGTGGATGAGATGAGGGCTTCTAAGTTAGATGCATGCTCTGACTCTAAATCAGAACCTAACAAGGGGAATGAAAAAGGGAAACAGATTATTGATGCGGAGCCCAACGCCACTGTTGCCACTGCGAAGATCCAGAAGGAGGAACCGGAAGATCCAGAGGAGGAGGAATGTCCCTTCCACTCCCAGATGTGGGTAAAGGGCTCCCCGGTACAATTCATTATTGACAATGGGAGCCAAAAGAACCTCATTTCAGTAGACACCGTAAAGCGGTTGGGCTTGCCGACCACAACTCATCCACATTTGTACACCATCGGGTGGCTTCACCAAGGACGAGAAGTTTTGATGTAGGAGATTGGGTATTTTTACGGCTACAACCATACAAACAAATGTCCCTCAAGCAAGCAAAGAAGGATAATAAATTATCGCCCAAGTACTATGGTCCTTACAAGGTGTTGCAAAAGATTGGTACTATGGCATACAAATTGGAGCTTCCTGCTTCTTCGTGAGTACATCCAATTTTCCATGTTTCATGCTTAAAGAAGGTTATCGGTGAAAATCTTCCAGTTCAAACAATATTACCAAAACTTGATGAGGAAGGAAAAATCATATTGGAACCTGAAGCGGTCATAGAAACAAGAACTCGACAACTACGGAATCGATCAATTTCAGAATATCTCATCAAGTGGAAGAACTTACCCACTGAAGATTCTACATGGGAGGATGAGAATTTCATACAGAAGCACCCAGAGCTAGTCAAGTGTTGAGGACAACACTTTTTTGAAGGAGAGGGGCATGTTAGGTCCCTATATTACTAATATAGTCCCTTATTGTTGTTAGTGTAACCCCCTTATTGTTATTATTGTACCCTTGTAACCCCCATTTTATTATTATTGTGCCCTTAAATTATTATTGTTAGGTCGGCTAGGATTACATTGTGGCCCACTAGGATTACATTATGGCCCCATGGACTCCTATATATAGAAAGGCGGTTTTGTAAATTGGATCATCCAAGAATTTTTCATTTATGTAATGTATTGGAGGTTTCCCCCTCGAAGTGGCTCATTTCTAAGGTGTTAATATCTCGTTTCTTCTCTTTTTGGAGCTGGTTACACAACATATTAGGACAACCATACTTGTGGAATTGTCATGCTATGTATGAGTCTCGGCCTCGCGCTGTTATTGTTACTTTGGGAAATAAGTTGTACAGGATACCAGAGGTACCACCTCCTACCACTATCTCTTTGGTTACTGCAAAACAATGCAGTAAGCTCATTTCCGAAACCAAGAAATTCATTTTCCTGATGATCCACCCCCAAGGCAAGAAGAAGACTATGGCCACGACCTCCAGACATGGCTCCTCTACACGACAAAAACAAATGGATAAGGTTGTGAAGGAGTATGGGGACATCTTCACCTCACCCACAGGGGTTCCTCTGCACTGTTAGGTCAAGCACACGATTGATCTGACCCCAGGTGTGCCGCTACCCAATGGCCCGATATATCGGCGATTTGTTCTAGAGAACGATGAAATCAAGAGGCATATTTAGGAGCTGCTGCAGAAAGGTCACATCTGACCAAGTTCATCACCCTGTGGGAGCCTGATCGTGTTGGTACAGAATAAGGATGGGACGTGGAGACTCTGTATTGACTATCGGGCGCTGAACAAGATCACTGTCCAGAATAGGTACCTGATCCCACGGATTGATGACCTTCTGGACCAACTAAAAGGTGCAAAATATTTCAGCAAGATCGAATTGAAGTCTGGGTATCACCAGGTACCAATTGAACCCTTCGATGTGTGGAAGACTACCTCCAAAGCCAAGGAAGGCCTTTTCGAATGGTTTTTCATGCCTTTCAGGTTGACGAATTCTCCCACAAACTTCATGAGGTTGATGGATGACATCTTGCGGCCATTCACCAACTAATTTTTTGTGGTGTACTTGGATGATGTTCTGATCTTCAGCCAGACTTGGGAAGAGCACCTCCACCACATCTGACAAGTCCTCCAAACACTGCGGCAACACAAGTTGTGTGCCAATTTGGAGAAGTGCACTTTTGGCATGACCCAGGTTTAATATCTGGGATACATTATTGATGAAAGGGGGGTGCATGTGGATCCAACCAAGATCCATGTCATTCGGGATTGGCCAGCCCAAACCACTATAATAGAGCTTCGCAACTTTCTGGGTCTTGCTAATTTCTACTGTAGGTTCGTGTTGGGATTCTCTCATATCACTTGGCCCTTGAGTCGAGTCACCAAGGGAGGAGCGAGAGAAAAATTATTTTGGTCGGAACCTCAACAAAAGTCATTCACAAAATTGAAAAATCGCCTTTGTTCTGCCCCAGTGCTCGCATTACTAGACTTGCAACAGCCATTTGAGATCGAGACAGATGCCTCTGACTATGCTATTGGGGCAGTTCTTACTCAACAGGGACATCCAGTGGCATATCACAGTGAGACATTGTCTGGCACAGTTCGCAAGTATCCCACTTATAACAAAGAAGTGTATTCCATTGTGAAAGCTTGTCGACAATGGAAGCATTACATTTTGGGGAAGGAAACAATCATCCACACAGACGATCAGCCTCTGTAGTTCATACAAACACAAGGGAAGTTGCAGAATGATCACCATCAGAAGTGGTCCACATATATGCAACAGTTTCATTTGAACATCAAGTACAAGAAGGGTAGCACCAATAATTTTGCAGACTACCTCAGCCGACCACCGATTGTGGCGCTCACCACCATTCTCAACTCTTGTGGGCACGAGACTTCTGATTGGCCACTTCTATACGAGAGCGACCTAGAATTCGACCACACTTACAAGGCACTATTGGGGGGTATGCAAGTTCAAAATTTTCACCTCCAAGATGCACTTTTATGTCACCTAGGAAACCTTTGTGTTCCTTCAAGTGAGCGTGCTAAGATGATATGGGAAGCACACTAAAGTCGAGTCGCTGGGCATTTCGGGGTCAAGAAAACAGTAGTAGTACTGCAGAAGTATTTTTATTGGAAGCACATCAGATCCTGCACTGCTTGTACCATTGCCAAACTGAACATAAAGAAGCAAGGCCTATATACTCCGCTACCTACCCGTAGTCGACCTTGGGAATCCATCTCCATGGATTACATGTCGGACCTGCCTTATACTAAGCATGGAAATGACTGTGTTTTCATGGTCGTCGACAGATTCTCGAAGATGGCCATTATGGCAGCCTGCAAGAAGAATATCATAGCAGAAGACACTGCTAAACTCTTCTTTGAACGAGTGTGGGTGCACTTTGGGAGCCCATAGTCTATCATATCAGATCGGGATAGCAGGTTCCTCAGCACATTTTGGTCCAGCCTCTAGTCAATGCTGGACACCAAGCTCACCAAGTCCACAACTTTCCATCGCCAAACAGATGGCCAGACAGAGGTCGTCAACAGAATGATTGTACACATTCTGCGCATGTACAATTCGAAGCATCCACGCACATGGGACGAGAGCCTCCCCTATGTACAACATATTTATAACCGGGCTCTCCACAGTTCAATTGGCCATAGCCCCTTTCAGGTGGGCTTGGGATTCCAGCCACTATGTCCCATTGACATAGCCATGCCATTTGCAGCTACTCAGGCCGATTCGGCTCATGTCCAATCTGAAGTTGAAAAAGCAAATAGCTTCATCGAGCGCATCCAACACATCCACCAATAGGTTCATGACATATTGGAAAAAGCCAATGCTAAGTACAAGCAACGCCATGATCAACATCGGGTGCCACACAACTTCCAGGTGGGCGACAAAGTATGGCTACATTTGCAGAAGCAGCGCCTCACTGGACCCCACCGCTAGCTTCGCCCGCTCCGATATGGGTCGTACACCATCACCAAGGCTATAGGGAACAATTCCTTCGAGCTCAGTATTCCACCATTCCTTGGTCTGCACCCAGTATTCAATGTCGACCACCTTCGTCCTTACTTCCCACCTCTACTGGACACCTCTGATGTTGCAGAACAACTCACACCAACAGAGTTAAACCCAGACTGCATGGAACAGGCCACCATAGATTGTATCATGGACATGCAAATCAATAACACTCACCAACAGAAGATCCAACTATATCAGGTTGTCAAAGCTGGCCAACTCCTACACCAAGGAAAGTGGTTCACTAGGGACCAAGTTCAGCAGAAATTTCCTCATCTCATGGAGGAACTTAATGCAATGGGGACCATTTCTTCCTAAGGGGGGAGGAATGATCCAGGTGGATATTGGTGGTCACCCACCTATTCCACTTGGGGTCCCACCATTGTCTCTTTCAGTTTTTCAGTTTTGGCACAACTTACTATTTTTAGCAGTTTTTCGGGTCCTGAACTTCCGAAGTTGTTTTGAGGCCCTAAACGACGTTTTTTGGGAAACCCGGGAGCAACATAAGACCATGGACCGATGTTTCTCACTCAAAATTTTTAGTCCTTGGATAGATATTTCTAACGAGGTATGTTTTGCGTCAAACAGAGATCGTATGCCAAAGTTACGTCCCTGGGAAGTTGAAACACCAATTTACCCAAACGGGGCCCATATTTTTGGTGCTTCATCTCCTAGGGTTAGGGTTTTGGATGTTTAGGGTTTTCCATTGTTTCTAAATAATAAATAGGCCCTCGAGCCTCATTGTAACTCATTTTAGAGGCCTGTAGCCGCCACATCTTTTCTCAGAGATAGCTACCAATGCCCTAGCTAGTTTATTTCCATTATGTCTATAAGAAAATTTCAGTTCTTTGATATTAATGAAATGAAGTGTTATTTCCGCTGCATCTTTGTATTTGTGGTTATATGTTTATTCTGTTGCGTTCCTGCATAAATCCGGGTCACCTTATATTCAGGCTACGTCATCGGTGTCTACTCCTTCCCAACTGTTAACCATTAATGTTGTTCAATCTTCTAAGCATAAATGAAATTAACAATCCGATGGGAAGAAGAAGGGAGGGAATAACAAGAAGAAATATAAGGATGTGAAGGGTAATGCGAACAAATCCAATGATAATGTTGGAGAGGGTAAGAGAGAGGAAAAGAAGAAAGTTAAGTTTCCATGCAAGTTATGCATTGGAGACCATCTCACCCATCTCTGCCCTAATATTTAGGATGTTCAGCGCTTGTTAGCTCAGCAGGGTTCCTCTAGTTCCCAGGCTGTCCTGACTAACCATTTTACCCAAGGGTAGAAAATGCTTGCCAACGTGAATGAAAATACTGGAGCTCCCATAGGGGGAAATGAAGAAGGGGAAAATTCCTCAAATGTATATATGATGAGTGCTCATGTTGATGTTGCTACGAGATCATGTGATTATGGTGAATCTAAGTCTTCGAAGGCTAAGGGTGCTCTTGATACTTCCGAGCCGCTCCATATTGAGAGGCTCGCAGTCGAGCCTATACCTCAAATGCTGAAAGTTTCTTCTAAAAGTTTGAAAATAAACCCTAATGCGAAGGTAGCCCAGAACTACTCCATTATAGAAGATATGGCTCAGATTCCTTGTGCTATGTCTATGTTCGAGGTACTCCAGTCGTGCCCAGCACAAAGGAGTGCGTTGCTCGCTGCGATTAGGGAAATCGATCCAAAGAACTCTATTATGATAACATTTGATATGTCAAATATTAAGAAGATACTTCCTTATCACATAGGCTTTTCAGATCAAATCTATGTATCGGAAAATCAATATTTTTCGAACGGTATTCAATGAGGGTTCTTCCACATGTGTCATGTATATCTCATGTTGGAAAGCCATTGGATCTCCTCAAGTTTTTCCTTCACCTACTCTTCTCACTACATTTGATGGCCATTCTCACAGGCCTCATGGCATTTTTCCGGCTTTTCCCATCAGTTTTGGGGTTAAAGTTGTCAATATTGAATATGTGATAGTTGATGCCAATTTGGAATACAACCTTATATTGGGGTGGAATTGGATTTATAAGATGGATGCTATTGCTTCATCATTATTTCGCATCCTATGTTTTCCCCATGAAGGGAGGATTTTCAATGTTGATCAGATGGACTATTCTCTCATAGATTCAAATGCATCCTTTGTCTCTAATTTTCCCTTGGTGAATGATGCCAAGAAACCTGTGGAGAATTTATGGTCTGAAATTTATACCTCATTGATGGGTACCTTTGATCTTCTGCCTCCTTCTGTTTATATTAATGTTATCTCATCCTATAGGGCTCCTATTTGAAGAGAGCTCTTTTGAACTCATTATTTTCGGACCCTTGCACCTTACCTTCTCCTACTACCACATTAGAAGAAGGTCAAGTGGGGGGAATGGAATTTCCTATATCTGTAGTAGAGATTTCTTATCATTCTATTGTTGACTCTGCAGATTATGTTCCAGTTTCTCTTTCGCCAGAGGATTTGGACGAAGATGTGGCTCCGGATTGGACACTTAATTCATCTTCTGCTCAAGATTTCCTTGATACTGTTATACCATCTGAAGAGGATATCCTTGAGGCAATGATTGGCGTGGAAAGACCATGGGATGATTTGCATCATTGGTCCTATTTTCTACTGGATTTTCTAGAAGTCGAGTCAAGAATGTCTAGCCTTGTGTCTTCTGGTTTTGTTCATCCAATCTTGAACCCTTTGGCTCCAGCACAGGTTTTTGCTAAAGGGAACATTACTGTCATTTCAGAGACTATCCCAGTGAACATTTCGAAGAATCCCAACATTATAGATAATGTCTTCATCGAAGTTGAATGTTCCCCTGAAGAGGTTCAAACTTATACCGATCTCTTTAAGGAGTTTCATGATGTGTTCGCTTGGTCTTATGAGGAAATTCCTGGAATTAATCCATATATTATCTAGCATGAGATCAATACTTATGAGAATGCTTACCCTATACGGCAGAAGCTTCATCCGGTCAAACCTAGGAAAGTTGCAGCTATCAAGGCTGAGGTTGAGAAACTTCTTAAGGTGGGTTTCATATACCTCGTTCCTTTAACTGAGTGGGTTTCAAATCCAATGCATGTGGACAAGAAACAAGGAACGATCTATTTTGCATTGATTTTAGGGATTTTAATAAGGCATGTTTGAAAGATAATTACCCCACACCGTTTAATGATCATATTATTTATGAGTTTTCAAGGAATGATATTTTCTCCTTCGTGGACAGTTTCTCAGGATACAATCAAATTAACATCCGTCCTGAAGATCAACACAATACTGCTTTTATTTTCCCCTGGGATACATTTGCATACAAAAATATGCCTTTTGGTCCTAAAAATGCTGGAGCTACTTTCCAGCAGGGCATGTATTATGCTTTCCACGATATCAAGCATATCATCGAATCTTATTTGGATTATTTAGCTTCTCGTTCTCGAAAGAGAACTGATCATCCCTATCATCTTCGACTAATTTTTTAAATATTTCATTATCATAAAATCTAGTTGAACCATAATAAGTGTGTTTTCACCATCACATCCAGTCAGTTGTTGGGATTCATTGTATCTACTAAAGGAATTTTGGTAGATCCCTTCAAGGTTGAGGCAATACTTCAGTTGCCTCCCCCGTCTTCTATTCATCAACTTCAAAGTATTCAAGGAAAAGCCAATTTATTGAGGATATTCATCATTAACTACACTGAGGTGACGAAAGGATTTATGATATTTTTGAAGAAGGGAATTCCATGCTTGTGGGATGACTTTTCTCAACGCTCATTCGATGCTTTGAAAAAAGCATTGACCTCTGCTCCTTTATTGAGTCCACCATATTATAGCAGAGACTTCCTTTTGTATCTCACCATGACAGAATATACTATAGGTATGGTTCTAGTTCAGGAGGATGCTGCTCTTTGTGAGCATGTTATTTATTATCTAATCCGAGGCTTGGTAGGTCTTGAACTTTAATATTATCCCATTGAGAACTTAGCTTTGGCAGTTTTCCATGTTGTCCAGAAACTCAAGCATTACATTCTCCTTCGCAAAAATTATGTTTTGGCAGTAGTCAATCATCTTCAATTTGTTCTCAGTAGGCGAGTGATTGGGGGGAAATAAAATTGAAGGATTTTCATTTTGCAAGAGTTCGATCTCAAATTCCTATCTGCCAAATCCAAGAAATCGTTAGTATTTTCGGAGTTGATCTCTGAGCTGCCTTGTCGAGATGAGATTATTTATGAGGAGTTGTTCCCTGATGAACATATTGTCCTCATTTCTTCACAAGATCCTTAGTATGGGGATTCATTGTTTATATCTAGACTTTGAAGTTTCCCCTCGCTTTTTCGAAATATGAGAGTCGAAATTTGTGTCACTTAGAAAAAATTTATCTTATTATCAATGACACTCTGTATTTTCGTGGGGTCGACTCGATCCTTAAAATTTGCTTAACTCTTGAAGAGGTTTAGGTTGTGATGAATGATTGACACAATGGAGCTTCTGGTGGTAATTTATCTGGGCTTGCTACAACTCAAAATATTTTGCGTGCCGGATATTTTTGGCCCTTGATTTTCAAAGATTGTGTTGAGGAAGTCAAAAAATGTCATCCTTGTTAATTTTATACTCAGAAGATGCATGCTCATCCAACTCCACTCTTTCCTGTTATTAATGACAGTCTGTTCACTAAGTGGGGAATTGATTTTTCTACTTGTAACCCGCCTTCAGCAAAA
Source organism: Pinus albicaulis (assembly GCA_034641835.2). Taxonomy (NCBI): domain Eukaryota; kingdom Viridiplantae; phylum Streptophyta; class Pinopsida; order Pinales; family Pinaceae; genus Pinus; species Pinus albicaulis. The sequence goes on from CM076575.1 coordinate 96,731,680, forward strand.
TGTCACAAGTACATTATCGTAGGAGTGGACTACTTCACCAAGTGGGCCGAGGCTATGCCTACTTTATCGAACGATGGTGAATCATCAACCCTGTTTATGTTCAACAAAGTCATTTCTCTCACCATGGCAGTCATTTTCAGAACTCCATGATAGCTACTTTGGCTCTTAAATTAGGTTTTTGACAAGAGCATTCGTCTCTGTATTATTCTCAGGCCAATGGGAAGGTTGAAGTCATGAATAAATTGTTAAAGGTTATCCTTCAAAGGAAAATCAATAAAGCTAGTTCCAATTGGAATTTCATGTTGTATTCTGCGCTTTGGCATACTGGATGTCAGTTAAAACTGCAACCGGGTTCACTCCTTTTCAACTATATTATGGTTTGGAATCAATCTTTCTTGTTGAGTATGAGATTCCTTCCCTTAAGTTGGCTATTGAGCTGCTTCTTGACACTTCAAGTCTCAAAGAACACCATGTATATCTAGAATGTCTTGATGAGCAGCACCGAGATGCAACTATGATTAACGAGGCCCATAAGAAAATAGTGAAGGTTCAGTATGATAAGGCAGTCAAACCTATAATTTTCTCTGAAGGTGACCTCGTTTTGGTCTACGATCAAGACAAGGATGCCTTGAGGGCAGGGAAATTCAAATCGATGTGGTATGGCCCTTTCATTGTCAAAATAGTCCTTAAGAAGGGAGATTATGCTTTGGTTGACTTTGATGGAAATGAGCTGGCAGAGCCCATAAATGGGCTCTATCTTAAGAAGTATTATGCCAATTCAGTTGCCTAGCATTTTCTTTGGTTGTATATATTGTATTTTTGTGCATATATGTCTATCGATTCTGGTGTGACCTTGATGTTTTTGATCTGCTTTGGCAGGTGTTTATGGATGATATGAGTCATATTGGCTTTGTCGATGGTGCTAGTCGTCATACCTGGAATCTTTCTTTCGTGGCTTGGGTAATCTAATATCCATCCGGTCAGTTGCTAGTCTCAAGGGGCGTATGTATTGCTCTTTCTTTGAACAATTTTGTAGAATATACTGCTGTGATTAATCTACTTTCAGAGGCAATTTCTCTTGGTATTTGTTTGTTAGTAGGGTACTTGGATTCGCAACTGGTGGTTTCACAGTTGAATAACATCTATCGTGTCAGATATCCATTTTTATATCATTTATTTCTGAGAGTGTGTTTGTTGCAAAGATCATTTAATTATGTTACATACATTCAAATTCCATGTTCAGAAAATTCGTTTGTAGATTCATTAGCTAATCAAGCACTTGATTGGCATATTAATAATTCATTACATTAAATATAAAAAACATCAATAATCATTATATATATGAAACAATCACATCATAAAATCACTGTATATATATAGATCTGAGTTATGTTAAAAAATATACAAAAATTGGACAATTATGTCCTACAAAATTAGGGCTTATGCCCGATCAAGTCCATCATCAAAAAATATCAAAGTCATCCGGTCATCCTAAAAGTCTATGATTGTGGGCCCTGCCCTGGATAGGTGTCACGGAAAAGCACTATGGTTGTAGCCACACGACATAATAGTCTCACCCAATCACGTGGTACACTGACCACACATCTTTGAACTACCTCAGGGAGGTCCTCTACTACAACCATAGGGACATGGCAAGTCAAACCCTCCAAGTTACTTTGAATAGCATGGAGAACTCTCCTAGGGTCCTCTATGGCATCCTCAGCCTCTCTTCCACGGTGCCTATTCTTCGGGAAGCCCTCAGGTCTGACTGGTCTAATATCTATAACAAATCAATAAATTTGTAAGTCAATTGTCCTATAAAAAATATTTGTGCATTTTCATGTTTTTATTGAAAATCCAAAAAATCAAATAATAATAAAAAAATCATTCAAATGTGATCTTACCAATCACTCCCCATGCTGCACCAGGTGGTAAGTGTAGATCAACATCTCCCTTGAATTCCATGCCAGCATAGGGGTAATCCTCCAAGACGATCACTTGTTTTCCCCACCACAGGAAAAACTCATCATCCCAGGTATTTCTATGGACTTTGCCACCCCCTAGCCTCTTCATCAGATCAACCCATTGTGCTCTACATGGATATCATGGGCTGTTGATAGTAGATATCACTTTGGGTTGAAGCCCTGGAATCCTCTCAAAGAAGAATGTGCATAAAATGGTCCCATAACCGAAATGTTTAGTTTTATTCTTCTGGATGGAAGTTAACTATTTCTTCAAATTGGTTAGCAAGGAAATGCACTAATCATATAAAGTAGTTAGGCATTCAACTGCAAAAATCATGTTCCCACGTGAGGCTTGGTGCAATGAAGCCAATCCAACTACTATGAATATGGTGAAAAGAAGAATCTTCATGTGCAATCCCTGCACATATCTAATTTGGATCTAGGTCCCAACCTTCTGAGTACCCTCATCACAATATATGCGAATGTAATCCTCCACATTCATCCATCTTGTTGGTTTTCCTTGTAAATTTATTGGTTCTCCTCTTCGAGAGAGCCCAATTATAAAATATATGTCCTCAATATCGATCCTTAAGGGCATTTAATCAATCATCAAGCAGTCCTCCTCTGGGTCCCAGTAATTGATGAGCATTTCAAGCAATTTGGTGTTCATTTTCATATTTGGCATCTTAAAAAACTTGAGCAAACCACATCCTAGGAGTATATATAAGGAAAATTGGTCCTCCATTACCTAATTGTCAATTGTGCTATGCTCCCTCTCTATCCAGATGATGGTCATCCTAAATCAATTCACCAAAAAACCCATTAGTTTTTTATTTTAAAATTTCATTCTGCACATACGTGAGTTCCTTCTTACACGGTCGCGTCTAGATGCAGGTTCAAAATTATGAACTCGCATATACGTAGAGGGTTTCTCAAAAAACTTAAATCCTACGGTGAAATTCACAAAAAATTACTTTAATTGATAGTAAAATTGATTACTAAGCTGATTGAGAAGATTACATGGAAGATTTGGGCTGATTCGATTGAGAATTGGTTCGGATTGAAGTTGGGTATTTTTTTCTCCAAAGCTCTTTCTCAAATTCGCCAATGCACAAGTGACCAAATGTGAGTCAAAGGGCCTATTTATGCCCAAAAATTCAAAATTTTTTCAAAACCCACTTGTCTAAGGTTTTGTGTTTACTTTTTGAAATTTTCCAAGACTTTATGACCTTTTTGCTTGTAAGTGTTAGGATAGGTTACTTTCAGGTCCATTTGAAAATTTCGAGATGATTCCATGACCGTTGACCTGTCATGGTAGGTATTGTGTTCAGAACTAGCACATAGGTTAGGGAATTCACTTTTTGTTGCACTTATGCATACTAGCCTCCATACTGAAATCTTGACATAGGTTCAACCCCATCATGTTATGATTATTAGACCATTTTCATTCGCCGACTTATAAATCATGATATGATGGTAGATCCATCCTTTACATTGGATTCTTAGTTAGATACTTGCTAGCATATGTCACCCATGCTTAAAATTGTGTAGGCTCGGGAGTCCTCTTTAGTCCCACCATGACTTATGCGACGAAGCTTCATTCTTCTTCTTCTTCGCTATATTTCTAGATTTATACCCTAGAGGCTCCTAATTTTTTTTGAGTTGTTTTGCTGCATTGCATATTGACCATTTGTATATCTTGGCCTTAAGTCAGATTCACTTGGAATCATGTATAAGCCATCTATTTGACCATGTCTTTCTGCAAAGTCGGCCTTGCAATCACTTAGCCTCTGAAACTCGACACCTTTTTCCCGTGGACGAAACATTCCTTTGAGTGTCATTTACTAGTTTTTCCACCTTTCATTAAACATAGGATTGTTCCTATCCCAGGAACTAGAGCATACGTTCAATCCACTGTATTATAGGCATTCGTTTATTTATTTTCAGGCTTTCAATATGAAAAAGACAAAAAAATCAAATATCCCAAAAAGAGAAGGATCGAGAAATTACTTCCATATTTGATGGTAGATAAGAGTCAGTTGTGTCACCTTTGAATAAAGCACAAAAAGCTAAGTCTTTTCTCCATTTTGGGATGGGATTTAGTTTGACTTAGGAGAATCCATAATCTTGTTATTGAGTCAGTACTCCCCTGGTTGGTTATCTCTTCCAAACATATGGAGGGTTTGTTCATGCCTCCTGCATGGAAAACTTATACAAAGTTATCATATGATCCCAGAGTCAAAATAAGTCATGATTTTATTCAAGGGAAGTCAACCTGAGTTGGCCTTTCTGCGGTGGCTCTTGACTTAGTTTTCAGTCGACCATCCCTGGTCTGTCAGAGCCTTGTTCTATCACGTCAGCTATTTGGTCCTTTGCTAATGCTGGTTTGAGAAGGTCTCTATTGAATTCTTACTGACGAGTTTGTCTCTTATCGACTTCGACAAATTTATCTGAGAGTAAACTTAGAGCCACACCCTAGCCCTATTTACATTATTGATTGGTGACCTTGTGCTCAACATTTGATTAAAACCATGGGTCTTTGACTGAGTGGTTTCCCTTGTGTTCAACTTCAGCTTTCATTATCACACCTAGGATTCATAAAGTACCTTGGTTTCCATTTGACCCTATCAGTGGATTCTTCACCTCTTTTTCAACTTTCATTATTGGTTGGTTCCGATTGTTTTCTCCGTGTGCTAGATACATTTTGTGCATGCTGGAAACGTGCTTTGGGTTGGTTACTTCACTTTTCTTCATCTGATTCCTTCCAAAAAAATTTCCTGTGGGTTGCACTCGCACTAGATTGATGTGGGATGCCTTAATGCCTTCCTTCCAGCAGATATTTTCCCATCGACTCTGACACATTGCTTTGGGAATAATGTCTAGAGTCCTTTTGTCAGTACCTTAAGGGTTGCAGTCATTAGTGGCATATTCCTTCGCTATTGACAGTGATAATACATCAATTTGTCCTGATTGGTAGATTCTATCAAGTGTTCGACTTTAACTCATTCATTCACACATGTTAGATTGTACTGGGGTACCTTGACTCTCATCATCATTATCGGTAAGTTGTCTTGCGTTTGTTAACAGTATACATCAATGACCGGTAATCAAATGATTTCTTACATGATCGACTTTAGCTCATTTATTCCCATTGTGTAGAATTGTACCATAGTGATCGGTGAAGACCTCAGGTTTTCATCAACATGCTTTGGTTCACTTTGACAGCTCCTTCATTTTTCTGCCAATGACACCATCCAACCTTATATGTTACAGTTCATTACAAAAACATTCTATATGTTGGCACCCGAGTTGCGTGCAGTACCACTTTATCCACCAATTATGATTTGGTACTTGTAGATTCAGTGATCAAATATCTTTGCAACATCATTGATCAGTGTTCTACATGTGATATTTTGACACAACTTTTATATACACTTCCGGGCAGTGATCAAATTCTTCACTATGTACTTTATAGTTTCAACTATACTTGTATACATATTGGATCTGCTCCATACTTTTTATTCAGAAATTATTTACTTTCACTAAGCATGGGTATGCCCGCCTCAGACATTATCTTACTTTCTGATTTCTTTCACTAGTTTTGGGGAGGTTGAAATCTGGTGAGGTCCTCTCAAGTCCTCGGAAGATTCTTTCTTATGCATATAATACATTTTGGCCATCATGTACCCCTTTTGACCTCATATATTAGGGGCACCTATTATAGCATCATTTATCACCTTTATATACTTGATGATCTATGTATATGCTTTGGGAAACCCTTTCCATTCATACTTGGTCATATTCTTAAAAAACATTATTTTGAATTCCATACGTGACTCTGCCTTGTCTTACACATGTGGAGACATAGGTCCCCTCATATTTGACCTGCGTATATAATTTAAAATATTAAGAAATATATAATTCCCCATATTTTGGGTGGGGTTTACGGGTTACACCAGAAGCCCACCTACAGGAGCCCATGGCCAAACTATATCCCAACTGAAAAAACTGTTTTGAGGAAGTATAAATACACCTCATTGGGAAGGCCTAAGGGAGGAGAGAGAAAGACATTGATACTATAGCCTGTAATAGCCCAGATCAAGTCATATTATCCTCGTGCCTCCTGCACTTCCCAGGTTTAGGAAACCCTTGTTTCCTTCTTTGAGATGTTCACCTCCTTTATGTGACATTGTAGTATCCCTTTTTCAGGATGCTCATAAATTGAAAAACGCATTTCCAACAACATATACAATAAAACAGTGAAATCATCACTTGGATCCCATGGATACATCTATGTATCATGTAAATACAAGAATATATCAAAAATAAATGGAACTAGGTGGGTTAAACAGACCTCCCACACTAGTGTAGCTGAAAATAGTGAAAAACCCCAAGATTGCAAAATGCCAGAGCAACTGCTCAAGGGACTGCGCAGTATAAGAGAGGGTTTACACATAAAATGATAGGATAATCATAGATCTACTCATATATTGATAAATAATGCTGAATTACAAATATCTAATTTCTTATACAAAATACAAGATAACCCGGCAAGGGTTTCTTGTCAAACACTCTATATATAAAATGTGATATTTAGGAAATGACTGAATAATAACTGCAACACTAAAGTACATGAGTGAAAGAACCTGAAATATTCTTGATCTAATGTATATCCCTCAAGGGATTCCTCCCATGAAAGTTTTAACCTCTCAATCACAAGGAAACTCAGCAATGGAGCTACCAAACCATGAAATGAGCACTGCCTCTAAAATAACGCACTCCCTAGCAGAACAGCGCTGGGAGGGTATGAGAAATGTGTGGTCTGATACAAAAAATATTAAATAAGTCCTGGAGCTCTCTAAATAGATCTCTCAAGTGAAGGAAAGCTTCCTCCAATGAGAAACTAGCTTAGAAGCTGGGATTCCAATCCCTTCCACTGCTGCACCCAACAACACTACACAAACTCCGGAAAAGTTGTGCTGATGAAGATGGCTGAAGCTTGGCCTAAAAACCTGATGTGGAACGATGAATACAAACTCTCCCAATCAACTCCTCAAAGGAAAGAGGTGGGATTCCCGCCCGGGAACACCCAGTGTTAAACAACACTGCAGCTTTGCTAAGCAGCAACAATTCTTAGCAGCCAAGAATAATAATCTACAACATGATGAATAATGTTGCCATCCCATTCCTTATATAAGATGTGATTTTTTTTCCCTTGGCCCCACTCACTTAGGTTACTTCTAACCCAAGTTATATTTCCCTCCAAAATTGCGTTATCCATCCTAGGATTCCTCCTCCACTAAAACTGCGCTGTTGACTTGGTCAAAGTAGCTTCATTTTATCTTTGTTCACACATGGAGGTGTTTTTTTAAGCTTGAAAGAGTGTCCCATTTCACAATTGGAGTATTTTATTCCTCCTTAGGAGGCTTATGGTTTTTTCTACCCATTTATTTACCGACTATAGCTGCTGCTAACTCTAATGTTCCATTTAGATTGGAAGCTACAATTTTGGAACATTACAGTCCTCCCCTCAAAAATATTTGCTTGTACTCAAGAAAATGCATAAGGAGAGAAAAATATCTCTCCTCCTCCTCATGTGGCCTCCCAACAATAGCCTCCATCACTGCATCAAGAGAATCTGCAAATAAACTGTCATCCAATGCTTCCTCCCAAGTGTGCAAAACCAAAGTGTCTGCATCAATCAAAGGTGGAAAATGTGAATGGAAAAATGCTAGCTATCTCATGGCCTCCACAAAGTAGGAGTGATGATCAACATGGTGAATGATTTCCTCCCTCATCCATGCAATCATCCAAATGAAGTGAGTCACCCTCCAACATGGTAACTCCTGAAAAGTCTCTTCCACCTTGTGCTCCTGAAATGTAGGTGGGCTGAATAAGTGAACATGATAGGAAAGAAGGCCTATCCCACACTTTCCTCTTCTCCACTTATGATAAGTGTAGAAGGTATGCTGATCTTGGGCTGCAACATGATTGCCCTCCAATGGCAAGAAGAATATTGAGCCTCCAAAGACTCTTCCTCCAAAATCATGAGTCATGCCAACCCAAACCATTCCATTCAAGATGAATGGCACATCATCACCACATGGCATCCAAATCAGAATATGGCTGAAGGCTATGTGAAAATTTGGATGATACATATGGTCTCTCTGGTGGATACATCGTAGTTCTCCCAACTTCTTCTTGAGAATTTCATATGGCAAGTGTTCCTGCAACAAGTTACAAGTTGGATATGTATGTTCTCCCAACATGGGAAAGTAAGCATAAATGTCTATCAGCTGTACATAGATAGAATAAAAATACACTCACCCAAAGTCATGTATAGATGGGCTACTATCATCATAAACATTTGCCCTAAAGTGACCATGAAACCCAAAAATACTCTTGCTCTTTTGAGGAGCAATGCACTGTGCAAACATGGTGAGAAAGTACAAATACTCAATAGATTAATCAAAAATTACAAAAATGCATTCTCTACCATAAATAGTGAGTGGGATGAAAGTGAGATCCTCCAATAAGTCCTCCCATGAGAGTCTACTCATAAAATTCTGCAAGAAGAAGGGATACCTCCTCCCTTTGGAATATCTCATCCATAAGAACATGCTCCTATATGACAGCGCTGTAGGCCTTTGTAATAAGGCTCCATGACTTCTCCCTTTGAAATTCCATATGCCAAAGCCATCCACCATAATGCTACTATGTGAGAAGATCATCTTCCGACATGGAAGTCTCTCATGATCCTCCAATACTGAAGGGTAGCCTTCTTGCACCATGAATGTGCCTTTCTTCTCTTCAGAAATATCATGAAAAGTATGGGAAGAATTTTTACCATACTCTCCCAAGTGCCACCATAGCAACAACAACCTTTTTTTCCGCCTCATCTCTCCATCATACAAGATTCCTTTGAACAAGAACACATCAACAATACATGGAAGCAAGATACAATAAAAACAAGTTGTCAATTGACAACCGGAGAGTGAATCTTGGTCCCTCTCATGGAACCAGCGCAATGCACCCTTTGCCTACATCAAAATAGGAATAAACAAGTGCTTTACCAGCCACTTGTTTGCTGCCATAGTCATATCATAAGATGAAAACATGAAGTCACAATATGGTGTCATTGGTGCACACCAAGAGACATATGGCTTCCCCCACAGATCATCAAAAAGATATCCAAGATCAATGCTACAAGTAGCTGCAAGTACATCATCATATAATATGAAAGAAGAAATATTTGTTCTTGTTACATCATGCTGCTCAAATAAAGGAAAGAAGTAAAATACAAAACATCAAATGATACCTCCTCCATTATGTACTTGAGGTCTTGAGATGAAATGGCTCAACTGGAAATTCTCCCTCACTCCCAATGAGTAGGAAGGTAGCTGTGGGATCCTCTATATCACCATCCGGGCTATGCATCTCTCCATATGCTGATATATGTCATGCTGGATGCCCTCCCAAGTGAACTCCTCCATCAACTGGAAATATGCATCAAAGTGCATAGAAGAGAAGTCCTCATGTGCTGCATGTAGTAGCTTCTCTTTGAGACTAGAATATCTAGTCAAGAAGATCCAGCCATAGGAATAGATGACCACATCTCTCACCATGTATCTGTCATCTCCATCCGGGTCATCAAGAATCATGCATGCACCAAGATCCTTGGAGTACTCTACCAAAAGCTAAGATCTCCAATAAGGATCAATCCTCCTCAGTGACAGCGCTGGTGATCTAGCATGTGAAGTTCTACTCATGCTGCTGCCTGCTACTTTGACATCCCCCATGCCAAAGTTCTCCTCAAAACTCTTCACCTCTCCAAAATCCAAGAGTGGTGAACCTAAAGACAAGACATCTCTCATCAACTGAAGATCAGGTGGCCTCCTAGGTGGAATGCCTCCATGAAGTGAGACATCAATGTCAAGAGTAGACTGCATAGGTGATTGGGAAATCTTGCCCCTGCTTCTACAGTGCAAATCAGTCTGCCTCTTCCTTGCATTTGCTCTCTGAAATAGAGAAGGGTGTATGCCTATCATCAACTGATGCCGCTCTTCCTCCTTTCCTCCTCCTTCCAGTTGCAATACTGCACAATCATGCTGCTCACTGATTGTGCTTGGACCTCTATGTATGAGATCCTGGGGAACTTCTTGCAAAGATACAAGAATCCCACCTATGGGAGCATGTGCTCCTCCCTCCTTTGCATGAGGCATTGGATGTGCTCTAGATGTGACGGCGTTGTTTCCATCTTCTCCATCAATGTGTGTAGGAAACATCTCAACAATTGTATCCCTTTGTGAAAAAGTGATCCCCATGCCCTCTTGTTCAAGAATATGAACGGGAATTTTTTCTTCCGGAAATGTGTGATGAAAGACATCAGCTCCTCTCATGGTTTTCTGAAATGGAGTTTCATCAATCACATGCAACAGTTTTGTTTTCTCAAGTTTTCCTTTCTCATGTGTCTTAGGAAGTTTTTCACCAAACCTCTCCACCAATGTTTTTATGAATCTTGCATAAGAGAAAGTGTTGGCATTATTTAAGGAATAAGATTCAAAAATCCACCATGCATGAGCCTTACCTCTGAAATGCAGCGCTGCAACCCTGATAGCTTCATCTCCAGAAATATGGTGCAGCTGCAAACAGGAGTTTAGCTCCTTCACCCAAGCTCCAACTAAACATGTAGGTGACCCGGCAAAAGTAGATAGAAGAAATCTATCTGCATCCTGCTACTGGCTCTTCTCCATATAGATCTTGAAAAACTCTTGGAAATCAGTATGATCTCTAAACCTCTCAGTTTGAGATTCATACTCCCGCAACAAATCACTAAGAGTCATTCTCTTAGGCATTCTTCCTCCTCCCATCCATCTCAGGATAGCTCTGGGCATGTGACTGCACTGTGCATCATGGAGTGCAGCTGCATGCTCACACTCACCATGTGAAAATCTAGATTCAGCTCTAGAATCAACCTCCTCTGGAGATTTCATCTCCAATCTCATTTTCTTCAGCTCTCCTTGAAAGCTCTTCATAGATTTTGGAAGAATATTTGTAAGATTTTCTTCCTTTATTCCTACACACACTGAATATTTATGGCTTCTATCCATCTCTCCTTCTTCTGATAGCTGGATCTCACAGGCTGAGCCAAGAGATCATGCTCTGATACCACTGTAGTATCCCTTTTTCAGGATGCTCATAAATCATGCATGAAAAACGCATTTCCAGCAACATATACAATAAAACAGTGAAATAATCACTTGGATCCCATGGATACATCTATGTATCATGTAAATACAAGAATATATCAAAAATAAATGGAACTAGGTGGGTTAAACAGACCTCCCACACTAGTGTAGCTGAAAATGGTGAAAAACCCCAAGACTGCAAAATGCTGGAGCAGCTGCTCAAGGGACTGCGTAGTCTAAGAGAGGCTTTACACATAAAATTATAGGAGAATCATATATCTACTTATATATTTATAAATAATTCTGAATTACAAATATCTGATCTCCTATACAAAATACAAGATAACCCGGCAAGGGTTTCTTGTCAAACACTCTATATATAAAATGTGATATTCAGGAAATGATTGAATAATCACTGCAACACTAAAGTACATGAGTGAAAGAGGCTAAAATATTTCTGATCTGATGTATATCCCTCAATGGCTTCCTCCCATGAAAGGTTGAACCTCTCAATCATAAGGAAACTCAGCAATGGAGCCACCAAACCATGAAATGAGCACTGCCTCTAAAATAACGCACTCCCTAGTAGAAAAACGCTAGGAGGGTATGAGAAATGTGTGGTATGATACCATAGATCTGAAAAAATTCATGTATCTCTCTAAACATATCTCTCAAGTGAAGGAAAGCTTCCTCCAATGAGAAACTAGCTTAGAAGCCGGGATTCCAATCCCTTCCACTGCTGCACCCAGCAACACTACAAAAAATCCGGAAAAGTTGTGTTGATGAAGATGGCTGAAGCTTGGCCTAAAAAATTGATGTGGAATGATGACTAAAAACTCTCCCAATGAGCTCCTCAAAGGAAAGAGGTGGGATTCCCGCCCGGGAACACCCAGTGCTAAACAACACTGCAGCTTTGCTAATCAGCAAAGCAGCAAAAATTCTTGGCAGCCAAGAATAATAATCTACAAAATGATGAATAATGCTTCCATCCCCTTCCTTATATAAGTTGTGAGTTTTCTTTCCCTTGGCCCCACTCACTTAGGTTACTTCTAACCCAAGTTACATTTCCCTCCAAAATTGCGTTATCCATCCTAGGATTCCTCCTCCACTAAAACTGCACTGTTGACTTGGTCAAACAAGCTTCATTTTATCTTTGTTCACACATGGAGGTGTTTTGTTAAGCTTTAAAGAGTGTCCCCTTTCAAAATTGGAGTATTTTATTCCTCCTTAGGAGGCTTATGGGTTTTTCTACCCATTTATTACAGACTATAACTGCTGCTAACTCTAATGTTCCATTTAGCTTGGAAGCTAAAATTTTGGAACATTACAGATCCTTGTGCACCTTTTATGGAAGAATATTTTTGAGGCTTGGGCTGGACGGATCCGGAGGACAGTTTCGCTTGGATTCATGGATGATTTTAGGTGATATCTCCACATCTTTTACATACATCAATAAATAAGCTTTGTCTCGTTCCTGATGTCATGATCTTATATGTTTCTTATACATGTTAATGATATTGTAATTGTTAATTTCATGTTATCTTTTATAAAATTATATGATCTAACATAATGACATTTAGGATGTATATGATGTACAACTAGTCTATGTGCTTTTTCTGGAGTGAGTTGGAGGTCTTGAAGCATGTGGAGAAGCAGAGGGTTTGCACCCCGTGGGAACGACCTAAAACGTAGGACATACAGGTAAGGTCATCTCTCCCTATTTTACTAGTTTAATCATTAGGACCTTTAGTTTGATTGCTTCTTGTTGTTGTATGCCTTTTGCTCTGTTAGGTCCCTCAACCCAGACCTTAGGGTATTTTTTCTTGCAACACATGCCATGATGAGCCATGTGGAGGACACTTTGTTTATAAAAGGACTTCCGACAAAATCCTTCTTTTAGGATATTATTGGCCTTCCCTTTTCAAAGATGCCAAGGAATATGTTAAAACATGTGACGGTTGTCAGAGAATGGGGAAACATTTTCCTACAGATGAAATTCCCTTACAACCACAGGTACTCATTGAACCCTTTGAAAAATGGGCTCTGGATTTTTTTGGACCAACCAATCCACCATCACCACAGAAGAAGTATATTCTTGTATGAAATGATTATGTCACTAAATGGGTAGAAGCTAAAGCACTTTCTTTTGCTAATGAAAATGTTGTAGTTTCATTTATTTTCGAGGATATTTTTATGCATTTGGGTGTCCCAAGAGAAATTTTGATAGATCAGGGAACTCAGTTTACATCTAGAATGGTGCAAAATATTGTGGAAGAATAAATAATCAAGCACAGGAAGTCTACTCCATACCATCCACAGGTGAATGGACAAGTGGAGTCTACTAATAAAGTGATTGAAGAAATCCTCACAAAGATTGTACATTTAGATATAAAGGATTGGGCAGAAAGGCTTCCCGAAGCTTTATGGGTCTACTGGACTACATGGAGAAATACAACAAGACATGCTCCCTATGAACTTGCTTATGGGAAGGAAGTCTTGTTTCTAATAGAGTTCCAAATCAGAACCTTCAAAACAATTGTCAAATTGGGACTTGATTTTTCAGAAGCACAAAAGCATAGAATGGAACAACTCAATGATCTTGATGAAATAAGAAAAGATTCAGTTCAAAAGACCAGCCTTGTTCAACAACAGAGATCCAAATGGCATGATAAATACCTTAAAGAAAGAAAATTCCAAGCAGGAGATTAGGCACTTCTAGTTGACTCAAAGTTCAAAGACTTCCAAGGGAAATTTCAAACTCATTGGCTTGGACCTTATGAGATTGAAAGAGTCTTTGATATTGGAGCAATCATGATTAGAAATAATGATGAAGAAAAGGTTCCTTTCCTTTTAAATGGATATCGACTAAATTTTTATCATAAGCCACTGACAAAAGAGGAGTTTCTCAAGATTTTTCAAGATAATGCTAATATGAAGTTGGTGAAGAAGAATATTTCTTCTTCCCCAACTTAGTCTTCTTTTTGTTTTCATATCGAAAAAAAAAAATTTAAAAAAAGAGAAAAGAAAAGAAAGAAAGAAATAGTATATATATATATATATATATATATATATATATATATATATATATATATATATATATATATATATTAAAAAAAAAATTGTATAAGTATGAAAACCAATCATTGATTGGCATTCTTATATAGAAAATATAAGGTGAAATCAGAATTTATTTATGACATCTTACATTTTCTTCATTCCAATTCTAAAAATCCCAAATTCTTTGCTTTTCCATGTCTTCTTTAGAAAAATAAATTTGAGCTACAAAATTGTTGAATTTCTGCAGCTCTCATAAAATTCGGCAGCTCTTATACACCTCTGCAGCCCAGATGAACATGAATTTTTGACAGAAGCAGCTGAAGAATAAATTGGAGATCATACTGAAGAATGTACTAAAGAACACCTAAGGAACCAAGACAAAGAAGAAACAATAAAGGTTAGCTATATCCAAGGTATGAAAATATGAAATTTTGTTTAAATAATTAGGTTCAAAACATCGATATATATGAATTAGATGATCATATACCACCAACTCAAAATGTCATCATTAAAAAGACTGATTATGCCAAATCAAGATCTAAATCTCATGATTTGCCACTAAACCCTCATCATGATCTCCTCAACGATAAAATCTGACTTCATTCATTAATAAATAGTCATGTCCCATTCCAAAACCTCACTTATGCTCCTAAAACCTCGCTCACTCACTTATTTCCCTGCATGTCTCTACCGTTTCATGACATAACTCATACACGTTTTCAAGCTCATACTGAAACCCTTAATTCACCCAGTCAAAAGAGACAGTCTTGTAGGTAAAAATATCGACAAGATATGGGTCTGATTGTGAGAACAAAGCCCGTGGGAAAGAAATTCATGGAGGGATAACCACAATTAAAGGATATACTGCAGAAAACACAGTGGCTTAACTTTGTGGACAAATTTGACGGGTTTCACAAGGAAGTCACAAAATATTTTTCTAGGGCCTTCGACGTAGTAGAGGTTGAAATCGGTGACATCAAATTTGCAGCCACAAAATCCTTCATGGAAGAAGCTACTAGACTTCCAAAGACAGGAGAAAGATGGTTCAAGAACAGAGGAATCAATGGAGAAGAAAGGAATGTCTTCTTGAAAAACCCAGGTATCGACACTAGTATTTTCAAAAAGGGAATTCCTAGCATAAATCTTAAAGGTAAATGGAGAAACATGCTGTTGATAATTCAAAAATTTGTTACATGTGAAGGAAGGTTTGGTTGTATTTTCTTCTATCATTCTAGGTTACTAATGAATTTTATAGAAGAGAAAGAGATAAACCTTCCATACTTTTTACTGAATAGCTTAAGGAAGATGGTAGGAATGGTTCAAAAGAAGATTAAATTCATAGATAATACAATTTGTCATCATGGATTGATACAAATTCTTATTGAATTTCATTTAAAAATCCTAGGAGATACTTGGGAAGATTTCTTAATCCGAAATCATTTCCAAGAAAGAGAACAAGAGAAACCTAGTAATAACAAAGGAAAATGATGCAAATAGAGAAAATTTGAGAACCTTGTTGTGGATGAACAACCATCTCAAGCACAGTCAGAAGATGAAATTCCTATTTCACAATTTTTTGGAAAATTCAAGAAACAAGTGGATAAAAATAAAGGACACAACATGAAGGGAAAAGGAAAAGTCATAAACACAGAGAAATAAAAAACTAAAAATCCTCCATAGCCAGTAAGAAGAAGTTCCTGACATAGCAAAGCAGCCAAAAAGGCACCTCCATAAGTAACAGAACTTGTTGATTTGGAAGAAAATCTTGAGGTACCATCCATAAATTGATCCATCTTGGCCAGAAATATATGATTACATTACATCTTTAGAAATAAGAAATGGAGGAAAGACAGCAAATCCAGAGAAACTGCCTTCTAGTCCACAAGAACCTCTTGTAAATACTTTAAAACAAGAGATTTTTGAACTAGAGACACTAAATAGGCATATTAAGCAGGAAAATGAAGCTCTGAAGATGCATAATCAAATTGAGAAAACCGTCAATGATAATACTCTTCTACATTTGGGGTTATGGTTCAAAAAGAACAAGAAATTGAAAAATAAGAACATATATCTGAAAAGACGGATCATAAATTTGAAGTATAAACTGCTAATGAGGAAACCAAGGGTAGCAGTGACTTCAAAGAAAGAAAAGAAGATAAAGTTAGATGTCCCGGAAAAAATATCAGAGCATATGAAGTGATAAGGTGAAGACTCATAATTTTGAAGTTGGATGAGGACATGAAATGGTCTCTTAGTGGGGGTATGTTGAGCCTTGAGACTGTCTCTATTTTTGACATCCATTTCACTACTTTTCCTTCCTTTTTGACAAAATCCATAAGCTCAATCAATGTTGGTTTGCACATTTTCAATCTGGAAAGGTGTTTAAATGATCTCTCTTTTATATTTTAAATGTTTCTTATTATTTGAATAAAATTTTTATTTAGCTACAAAATTCGTGCAATTCTGTAGCTAATCTTCGTTTCTGCAGCTACCGACATTGTTTAACAGGTTTCAAAGAAGGAATAGAGGAGAGAAGTACATGGGAATTTTGAAAATGATACACTCATGGATTTTATCCTACTTACCTTTCCAATATCGAGAAGGATAGGGCCTAAAATCATAGTCAAAGGGTAAGTCAAAGCAGAGGGGCGAGACAAGTGAGCGAGAAGTTGAAAGCTTCACGATTTTCTCTCCACGTAGAAAATTGTGAAAGCTATGAAGATTTCATTTCTGTTTAGAGTTCTATTCCTAGTTTAATTATTATTTTTAAGCGAAGATCACCCCAAACAATCAATTTGACTTTGTTATAAATATCGGGCTGTATAAATCGGGAGTAAGCTTGATTTTTTTATTGTAATATTGTTATACATTAAAACTCATTTTTTATCAATTCATGGAGAAGGCATGTTTAGAATCACTGATGCGTAATTAGTTGCAAGTGAATTTAGAACCATCTTGTTGTGGAGGGCCCCTGCACATAAGAGTTTTAGTAGTTTAATATTCTATTATTTCGTAGTTTAATTATTCATGCTTTCCGCATAGTTAATTGTTGTTTTTTCTGCATAGTAAATGTTCAGTTGCTTTTCTTTTCTAAACATATCGATAACATAACTCTGTTAGCATTTTCATCTTGTAGAATAAAAAATTTTCTTGCATTCTCTTGCACAATAAATACATGTTTCGTTTTTCGTTTCATAGATCAAATATGCATTCTAGTTTTACACAGTAGATACATTCCCCATTTTCTTTCCTCATTTCAAATAGTTTATGAATTTCCTTAGCATAAGTTACTTATATTTAATACTGTTGGTTTAATATTTATATTTGTAGAACTTAGTTAAGATTAAAATAGATGCTTTACTTCATTATTGAACAGAATTAGAGTTGATTCAAATAGATACTCAATTTTCATAGAATTAATTCAAATAGATATTTCGTTTGGTAGATTAAAGATAGTTTTGATATATATTTAGCTAGATTTAGATATAGTAGGTTAATGTTTTGTTTAGATTAAGAGATGATTTAATTAGATGCTTTTCTCTTTAATTAAATATATTTAGATATATGTTTTAGAGATAACCTCATCATAGTTGCCGACATAGATTAGTCTGACCTAGTTTAAGATTTATCCCTTAGATTGATTTCTTTTCATGCAATATAAATTTATCATAGATCAATTTTATTTCTTAGATAAAGATTTATTTTTCTTCCTTATTAGTTTTATTTTTCAAGCATTAAAATTCTTCTTTAGGTGCAGCTACTTTATTTCCTTCTCATAAAAACTACAAAACATATCAAAAGATTAAAATATCTTCTTGTTTCTAGTTACTTTGTAGATGTAGAAATTATACAACAAACATGCATATCTTGGAATCACTCAATCTAAGAATGTACTAAAGTTAAATACTGAATTGCTTCTACAAATATTTTGTGGAATTAAAAGCACAATCGCTAATCACGTGAACATGAAGAAAGATCAATCACACACAACACAGATAATTTCCCGGGGAAAGCTTATAGTTAAAAACTCCACTATATTCTATTGTATACGAAGCATGGATCATGAAACAATTACATACAAAAATATTCTCACGAGATCCCTCAGTACATAAACTAATTGTATCACACTGTCATATGCAAAACTGACCAACACATAGCCAATTCTCAGCCTCCAGATAACCTACCTTGCTTGCGTAGTCCCTGATGGTAAAGATCCCTAAATGATAGGAATTCTTGCCTGCCTTGACTGTGCAAGTATTATGGGCACTCCAATGGGTGTTTTCCTACATGTGTGCAAGCAGATAATCCTACAACTGATATCCAACCTCCCTTTCACCTAGAGCTCAACTGGGTCTCCATTGGATCTGACATGCATGCAAATAATAATAGTAAATCCTCAGTTGCATGTGAGATCACTGGTTGTGAATTAATTAATATTTAATTCACTAGATCTATCACTAGTGTATCTTCAGTTACAACTTGCACAACTGAGTTTAACTCACTTAACTGAGTTAAATTGTTTACAACTTGCACCAACTCATGCACCACTGCACTTCGAACTCTGTTACAACTAGAATTACTCTACATGTCCCACCAACCAACCTCTAACTTGAAATCCACTAGCTAACTAAATTTATCACTTTTAGTTAACTCATTCAAGTCCACATTAAGAATAGATTACACTTTAATGTCCATATAAATTAAGGGATAATAAAAATATATATGCACCCAAAAATAGCACTGTGGGCCCCACCCTAGTTTGGGTGCTTAATGCACTAGGCGTGGGTGTTGAATCTCAACACTCCCTCTCAACAAGAAATGGATTATCCTTCACCCAGATCATGTCTCTATGGTATTAGAATTTTCTCTTGGTGAGTGCCTTCATCAGAATATATGCATCCTAATCTTCCGTGGGAATGTATTGAAGAAACATGATCCTCCTCTGCACACAATCTCTGAGATGATGGTACCAGATATCTATATGCTTGGACCTATCATGAAGCACATGATTAATCGAGAGTTTAATGCAACTCTGATTATCACAATGAATCACTATCAGATCCATCTGAGAACCAAAAAAACCAACCAAGATCTTTCTCATCCAAATAGCCTCACATGCAGCTTGACTTGTTGCCATGTATTCTAATTCCACTAAAATGAATGCCACGGATCATTTTTTCCTGCTGTAGCAGGAAATTTATATCGATCCAATGCTAAATATCTCCCCTAATGTTCTCTTTCTGTCTGATGGAATTCCAGCCCAATCTGCATCCATGAAGCCATGCAACTTCACTCCATCGGTCCGTATGTACCATAGATCATACTCTGATGTGCCCCTCGGGTTTCTCCATACATGCTTCCTCGCCTTTCAAAAGAGATTGGTAGGCTTAACCATAGCTTGACTCAACTGGTTAACTACATTAAAATGTTTTTTCTCATGTTCACTAGATACATTAGTGAACCCACTAAATGTCGATAGATAGTAGCATCCACTACCTCTCCAGAAGTAGCATCCTCTTTCCTCCAATCTCCTGGAAGAGGAGTATCCATGGGTTTGCAACTCTCCATGTTAAACTCAACAAACATCTCCTTTGCATACTTGCCTCGAGACACAAAATTTCACCATCCCGTTGCCATATTTCCAATCCAAGGAAATAATGAAGGAGGCCCATATCCTTCATTTCAAACTCCCTTGCAAGATCCTCCATGCATGAGTGTATTAGCTGCTCATCACCTGTCAAAATTAGATCATCAACATAAATAAAAATGATCAATAACTTACCCTCAACCGCAATCTAGTATAGGTTTGCATCTGCTTCACTTTTGGTGAAGCCCAGTCCAGTGAAATAGTTGTCTATCCGAGTGTACCAAGCACGGGGTGCTTGCTTCAGCCCATACAACACTCTTTTGAGTATGCACACATGCGAATCACTGTTGAATATTTTGAAACCTTCAGACTATTCTATGTACACCTCTTCCTCAATGATCCCATTGATAAATGCAGTTTTCACATCCATCTGATGAATGCACCAGCCCATCTGTGCCGAGAGTGCAAGGATGGATCTTATGGAAGAGTACCTTGCGACAGGCACAAAAGTCTCATCACAATCTATCCCCTCAATCTGTGAGAAACCCCGGGCCACAAATCTAGCCTTGTATTTCTCCACACTCCCATCAACAACTTTCTTTACCTTGTAGATTCATATCGATCCAACCATTGATTTGTCGACTGGTCTTAGGACTATCTCCCATGCATTGTTCTTGACAATGGAGTCATACTCCTCCACCATTGCATCAACCCAAGTAGGCTGTTACACTACTTCTTGAAAGGAAGATGGTTAATTAATAATACATTTTATCATAAGAGCCATGTCTCCAGTAAATTGGTCAAGAGACTGTCTCTGTCTGCGCTGTGAAGTAGGGGCTCCTACATTTTGTGCAACATCAAGTCTCAACCTATCAGCTTCTGTGGTGCTCCTTTTTCCATTTCTGATGGATGGCTCTGCATGAGTAATTTCCTCCACTCCATGAACCTCCTCATGTGGTTGATCCACATCTTTAGTTTCATCCTTGAAAACCAACAATTCCTCCTCTGAATGCAAGTCCATCTCCCTCTCAAGGGACAACTACATGGATTTCACCTCATCAAATTTGACATCCCATCGCACAACAGTAATTCTTCTGTTTGGAAAATAAACACGATAATTATGGGGTGTTTCAATGTATCCCACAAATATCCCAACTTTAGCAGTTGGTTCTAGCTTCTTCGTGGCGTCCTTGGTCACATGCACATAAACAGATGAGCCAAAAATCTTATAGTGTGAAACATCAGGTTTCTTACCAATGAAAGCCTCTTCAGGTGTAATCATGCCAAGTACTCTATGAGGACAACGATTTTGCACATGTACCATTGTATTTCATGCTTCGGCCCATAGATGAATCAGTGGGCCTTGATCATGCAACACCGCTCATGATGCACCCACAATAGTTTCGTTCTTCATCTCCACAACCCCATTTTGCTGTGGGTTATGAGGCGCTATGAGTTCTCTTCAAATTCATTCTTTGCTGCAGAATTTCTTGAATTCGTTAGAGATGTATTCGCCACCATTATCACTCTTAAGAGCCTTCACTTGCTTCCCCGACTCTTTCTCCACCAATGCCTTAAACTCAAATAATTTAGAGAATGTTTGATATTTATTTTGCA
Organism: Pinus albicaulis; assembly: GCA_034641835.2. Classification (NCBI taxonomy): domain Eukaryota; kingdom Viridiplantae; phylum Streptophyta; class Pinopsida; order Pinales; family Pinaceae; genus Pinus; species Pinus albicaulis. The sequence continues at coordinate 96,753,093 of CM076575.1, forward strand.
TGAAGAAGATCCAGCACTTACGAGAAAATTTATCAACACATATTACATAGTACTTATGTTTTTTTGTTGAAGCAACCAAGAAAGGAACACACATGTCTATATGAACTCTCTCAAGGATCCCCAAAGCTCGGTTTTCCTTCTCATGAAAGGTGGCCTTTACATATTTTCCCATAGTATATCCCTTGCATGTGTCTGACTGCGCAAGTGTACCCATGGGAAGGCCAGTATAAAACTGTTGCATGACCTTCAAGGCTCCATGGTGAAGATGGACCAATTTTCTGTGCCATAATTCGCCCGCATCCCGGCTCACCACTTGATCTGCCTTTCCCATCATTTCTGTGCATCCATCTATCTCCAGCTTGTAGAGATTCTTAACTTGAATCCCTATCCTCTTGGCTTGACCCATTTTTTTATGTCATGGGAAATATTTTCCATTACTAAAAACAACGTCATAGCCTCTATCCTCCAACATTGCGATTGAGACCAAATTTTTCTTCAGACTTGGTACATGCAACACATATTTTAATTTAAATGGTTTACCTAAATCCCTATAAAAGATAATGGTACCAATCCTGATAGCATTGTATCATCCGTCATCACCTATCTCAATATGCATCTGGAGATCTGTCTCCTCTAAGTCACTGAAAATTTCCTTATCTCCCATCATGTGAAAGGAAGCGCCACTATCCAAATACCATACAGATCCCAATGCACTAGACACCATGCATGTGATCAATGAGAAGTAAAGCTCAAATTGTGAGGCAAGGGCCTCACCAGCTGTAGATTCAGTAGCCTTCTTGTTCTTCTTCTTTTGTAGACAATTAGTAGCAAAATGCCCATGTTCGTGAAAAATAAAACACTTCACCTTGGACATGTCCTGCTTATTTCCATTCTTGGACTCATATTTTGAATGGAATTTCTTCCCCTTCCCCTTCCTCGACTTGGAAACCAGAGCACAATCCTCTTCATCCTCATTCTTAGATGAAGATCCATCTCTAGTGTTTCGTCTGAACTCCTCCTGCACCAAATCCGGCCACAGTTGTTCCCAATCTGGCAATTTTTCCCTTCCGTTGACAGAGTCTTGATAACTGTGACAACTCTTAGGAAGTCCTAGGAGAGCCAAGCTCACCAAATCATCATCATTGACTGATATTCCCACACTCCCCAGTTCATCCCAACATTGGACAAACTTCGTGAGATATTTTGGAATGGTGTCACCCGTTTCCATCTTAATATTCCTGAGTTTATCTTTGAGCACCAATTTCCTATGGTCGCTATTGCTTTGGAATAGATCCATCAAATGATTTCGAGTTGCATATGGTGTAGCTTTACCATGGAGGCTTAAGACAATGTGGTCTCGTACTCCCTCCAACATGATCCTCCTCACCTTTGCCACTTTCTTTTTCCATGCATCAAGATTTGCAGCATATGGAGCATCTGGCTTAGGAACATATTTGTCAATGAATTCCTTCAAGCCATTGTCTTCAAGTACTACCTCCATCCTGTCCTTCCAAGAAATGTAGTTTGAGTTGCCCTCAAGTGCATACTCTAACCTCAAGCCATTGAAAGCCATTTTGATCTTGAATCAGCTATAGCACCAAGAAAGTATTTTTGCAAATTTGAATTCTATCCATTCACAAACTCAACTCCTGCTTCACTTCTACAATTTCCTCTACTTTTATACCATGTAGAAATTATACAACAAGCATGTATATCTTGGATTCAACCGATCTAAGATTGTACTAAATTTAAATACTGAATCGCTTCTACAAATATTTTTCGGAATTAAAAACACAATCGCTAATGACATGAACATGAAGAAAGATCAATCGCGCACAACACAGATAATTTCCCAGGGAAATATTATAGCTAAAAAACCCACTATATTTTATTGTATATTAAGCATGGATCATGAAAAAATTACATAAAAAACTCTTCTCACAAGAGCCCTCAGTACATCAGCTATTTGTCTCACACTCTCATATGAAAAACTGACCAACACATAGCCACTTATTAGCCTCCAGACAGCCTACCTTGCTTGCGCAATCCTTGATGGTAAATTCCCTAAAATATAGGAATTCTTACGTGCCTTCACTGCGCAAGTATCATGGGAACTAAAATGGGTGTTTTCCTGCATATGTGTAAGCAGATAATCCTACAACTGATAATCAACCTCGTTTTCACCTAGAACTGAACTAGGTATCCACTGGATCTAACATGCATGTAGCTAATAATAGTAAATCCTCAATTTCATGTGAGATCACTAATTGGGAATTAAATAATATTTAATTCACTCGATATCTCACTAGTGTATCTTCAATTACAACTAGCACAACTGATTTTAACTCACTTAACTGAGTTAAACGATTTACAACTTGCACCAAATCATGCACCACTTCACTTCGAACTCTGTTGCAACTGGAATTACTCTGCATGTCCCACCAACCAATCTCTAACTTGAAATCCACAAGCTAACTGAATTTATCACTTTCAGTTAACACATTCAAGTCCACAATGAGAATAAATTAGAGTTTAATGTCCATCTAAATTAAGGGATAATAAAAATAGACATGCAGCCAAAAATAACACTGTGGGCCCCACCCTAGTCTGGGTGCTTAATGCAACCAGGTGCTGAATGCAACCATGTGCTTAATGCACTAGGTGTGGGTGATGAATATTACTGTTGAATCTCAACAGTAGATAATCATTCATCTTTAGATAAACTAAAAATAGAATTCTCATTAGATTTTTGATAGTTAAATTCATACTTCATCATTTCTTAGATTTTCAATTTCATTTAAACACTCAAGATAAAAGCAAAATCCAAACAAACATATAAAATCAACACAAAAAATTAAGAAATAAAAGGCTTCTAGCATATATAGTGCACATGCACTTCATAAGATTACTAACTCCGATCGATAATTTATAATAGAAATTTAAGACATTAAATTGACTAAAAAATCCATAAAAAAAGAAGGGGAGAAAACCACATGTAACCATTGTTCCAAATATGGTCATGATGAAGCCCACTGTTGGAAGCTTCATCCAGAATTGAGGCCTAAGAAATTCAACAACAAGGGGAAACAAAAGACAACCGCTACCACACAACAGGATCTTGGATATGGCTCTGGTGATGAGACTAAAATTGTAGCCATGGTCACAAAGGGAAAAGAATCCATCGAAAGTACTAGTTCATCAAATTGTCACAGTAACACTCCAAGTGAAGAAACAGGAATAGAGTTTTTTCATGTAAGAGTGATCTCAAAACATACACAAATTGACACATTATTTGATAGTGGGTCTCAAGCAAACTTAATATCTGAAGACTTAGTCAAGAAGCTTAATCTTGAAACCATACCTCATCACAAGCCATATCCTTTGGGTTGGATAACCAAGGATACAAATTTACAGGTTACAAGAAAATGTATTTTCCGATTTTCAATTACCGCAAACTTTATTGATGAAGTTGAGTTAGATGTTGTACCACTTGACATATCATAAATTGTTTTGAGTAGTCTCTGTCTCTATGATAGGAAAGCAATATTTTATCACCATGAGAACAAGTACCACTTGTTCAAAGATGGAGTGGAATATATTGTGAGAGCTCATTGCAAAAAAATAAATCTTTCTTTAGCTAATGCCGGTCAAATGAAGAGACTAGTATATTCAAGAAAAAACTATGTGCTTCTTATGATCAAACAAAAGAATGATAAGGATTATGAATATTTTGAAGGTTTTGATGATAAATTGAAATCTGATTTGTTTGATGTGGTAAGTCAGCATGGAAAGAAGTTTTAGGAACCAAAGGGGTTACCTCCCAAGAGGGGAATCCAACCTGAGATACAACTGGAGTAGGATGTTCCACTCCCTAACATTGGCATGTATCGCATGTCAATAATGGGTAGTGCAGAAATCATGAATAAAATCCAAGGGTTGTTGAATAAAGGTATCATTTTCCCATCTACCTCGCCATGTGGTTCATCGATTGTGTTGGTGCCCAAGAATGATGGAACATGGCACATGTGTGTGGATTTTCAGGCACTAAAAAAAATCACTATAAAGAATCGTTATCCAATCCCAAGAATTGATGATTTTCTTGATCATTTGAGGTATGAGAATTATTTCACTAAGTTAGACTTAATAAATGGTTACCATCAAGTTGGAATAGCTGAAGAGGACATATGGAAGACCGCATTTAAAACTAAATAAGGATTGTTTGAGTGGCTTCTTATGCCTTTTGGTCTTTGCAACGCTCCAACTACTTTCATGAGAGTTATGAATGATGTATTGATGCCATTTCTTGATGAGTTTTTCATTTTCAACTTAGATTATATTTTGATATTTAGAAAATCACGAGATGAACATGTAATGCATGTAAGAAAAATGCTTGGTTCCTTGAGAAAAGAACAATTGTTTTTGAAGATGTCAAAATGTGAATTTGGTAAAAATTGTTTAGTTTATTTGGGACATATTGTTGGAGGAGGTGAGTTGAAAATAGACCCCTCTAAGGTTGAGGTCATTGTGAATTAACCAACACCCAAGATAGTCACTAAGGTAAGGAGTTTTCTAGGAGCAACACAATATTGGAGAAATTTCATTGCTAATTTCTCTTCTATTGCAGCTTTGTTACATGCATTGAATAGTGTTAAGAAGGTCTTCCAGTGGGGAGGAAAGCAAAAAAAATCATTTTATGCTTTGAAAGAGAAGATCAGTTCAGCCCCAGTACTAGCACTAATAGACTTGAGACAACCCTTTGAGATTCAAACCAATGCAAGTGACTATGCCATGGGCACATTTCTATTACAACATGGTAAGCCCATTTCATTCCATTCAGAAATGTTTAATGGTGAAGTGATAAACTATCCTACTTATGACAAGGAGCTATATGAGCTGGTTCAAAGTGTGAAGAAGTGGAAACACTATTTGATGGGAAAGGAAACGATCATTCACACCGATCACCAACCATTGCAATACTTGAAATCGCAAACTAAGTTGCAACAGTCAAGGCACTTTTGATGGATGGGTTTCTTGCAACAATTCCACTTGGCCATCAGGTATAAGAAAGGTATATAAAAGAAGGTTGCTGATATGCTTTCTAGGCCTATTATTAGTGAAACTAATTTACTTAGGAATAATTCTGTTTTACATGAAAGTTACATTGAACAATATGCATTTGATAATGACTTTCAAGATGTTTATGAAAACTTGAGTCAAGGTCTCCAAGTTGAGGAATCTGATTACCATGTACATAATAACTTGTTGTATCATTTGGGCAAGATTTGAATTCCATAGGGGGAGAGAGTAAATGTCATAATGGAAGCACACACTTCTCTTATTGCTGGACATTTTGGTGTAAGAAAAATAGTGTTCAGAGGTATTGTTATTGGCCTCATATGATTGAAAGTGCGTCACATTTTATTAAAGTTTGTTCATTATGTGCAGTCAAAAAACCTAGTAATAGGAAGTTAGGCTTGTACACACCACTTCTTGTTCCTTCACGTCCATGGGAGAGTATTTCTATGGATTTTGTAGGAGGTCTTCCTTTGTCTAAAATAGGTGATGATAATTTGTATGTAGTTGTGGATAGGTTCAACATGATGTGTATATTGATGCCATGTAAAAATCAAGTTGCAACTGAACAAATAACTCATATTTTGTTTCAAAATGTTTGGGTTCATTTTGGGTTTCCTACATCTATTGTAAGTGATCGAGATTCTCGATTTTTTGGGAATATTTGGTCAAGCTCGTGGGACTTCATGGACACTAAGTTGAAGAAGAGTGCGACCTTTCATCCACAAACAGATGGTAAAACCAAGGTGGTCAATCGAACAATCATTCATCTTCTTCGAGGATATTGCAGAAAACATCCTAAGTTGTGGGATGAATAGTTGCATTACATTCAACATGCTTACAACCGTGAAAAACACTCCTCTACACAAATATTGCCATTTGAGGCATGTCTGGATACTTGCCAAAATCGCCATTGGATTTCATCTTTGGGAAAGATGTAGCTATATATGGGAATAAAGATATAGATAAAGAAACGAAATTCATAGATAAAATTCAATTGATCCATCAAACAATTCAAGATCAACTAGAAAAAATTCAAGGCAAGTACAAAGCGAGACAAGGCAAACATTGTGTGGATCATAAGTTTCAAGTTGGTGAGGAAGTTTGGCTTCACATTAGTAAGGAGAGGCTTCAAGGAGAAGGTAAAAAGTTTAAACCAATCTGTTATGGTCCTTTCAAAATTCTGGAAAATATTGGTAACAATGCCTTCAATCTTGATTTGCCTTTATACATGCAAATTTACTCTTTTGCTAATGTTTAAAATTTAAGATTGTATGAACCTCCTTTGATTGAAGATCAAGGAGATAATTTTCAATTGCCATCTATTGAATATTTTTCTCCAAATTTCTTTTTTTGAGCTTCAGCAACATACCCTACTTGACATAAGAACAAGGACATCGACAAGAGGAAGTGTCAATTATCTTCGAGTGGGGCTCAAAGGAAAAAATCCTTCAAAAGCCAAATGGATGGAAATTAGGAAGGTGAGGGAACTATACCCTCACTTGTTCAAAAACTGAATATGATATTTTGGGATCCAAAATCTTCCAGTGGGGAGGAATGATCAGGTGCTCATAATTATGCTCAAAAATCAAATTTCTCGGAATGACTCGAAACCTAAAATATCGCGTAGTGTTCATCGTTCTGAATCCGTCGCAACTCGTTTCGCGTGAAATGGACTCTTTATGGCTTCAAAAATGAGTTACGTCTGTTTTCATAAACATGCAAATTTTAGCAAAAAAATGAAAAAAAGGAGCCCAGTCAGTAGTCCGTATTGCTGACGTGGCAAGCTTATGGGCAGGTCAAAGTTTGGTAAATCTTCTCCTCCAACAAATGGGTGACTTCCAAGTGGCAGTTGTTGGTTGGTGCAATTTTGAGCATGGTTGGAAATTTATCATTGGTTGTAGTTGGGCCAATGAAGAGGAGGCACGTGGATCAGCCTGGGGCCGCCACATGTCCTCCTCCTGTCATATCAAAACTTTGTTATGGACCGGAAGTACCGGGTGGGGTTTGAACACAAGACCTCTGCCCAGCAAACAAGCCATGCTACTAGCCCACCTGCATGTTGGTTCTTAACCTATACATTGCCCATATGTATTTTAAATTTATTAAACATGCTGATGGGGGGAGAGGGGGCCAACCCCCAATACATGTGACCGTGACCCAAAGACCACGACGGAGCACTAGAGGTGCTTATACTTAAGCGCATTCATTAATATCTAAACCGCGTTTAATTAACACTAATCAAACATTATTAACATTAATCCAGATTATCAACAGAGGGGTTTAGCGCTAATAAAGTTTAATTAGCAGCTAATGAAATTTAATTAATAGTTAATAAGATATTAAGTTGCAGGTTCCGCCACATCCGATGGGATTTGCTATTTTTAGTGCCAGTTAGCTAAATTTAGGGAGGAATTTATGAAGCACACTGGTAGAGGCCATAACTCAGTCAATTTTCAACCAAATCAGGAGCAGAAAGAGGCTAAGATACCATTTTTTAGTACTTTGAACTAATTGGTGTAGGTTTCAGGAGCAGAAAATCATTGTAAACATGTCATTTTGAAAATTTGAGCATAATATAGAGGCCCGAGCCATGGAAACTGGACCAAGGAGATGTAGCTCAAGAGGGGTGAACTCCTTCATCAAATCTCTATGTTGATGTGTTGTATGGTGATGTACTGTAATTTTATTTTCTATTGTTCAACCTTTCTTTTATGTTAAATTGTTCATAAAATAAACATAAAAAATCACTCATGAGACTCAATAACTTGCAAGAGAACATGAACCCTTAAGCACATGTAAGACATTGGAATTAGTAAAACATTACTAACATACTTTTATCAGATCAATCGTGGCCACAATCATGTCCCCCAGGAAGGGTTCCTCCATAGAATCAAGTGGATAAGGTCGTGGAATAATACATGGAAATCTTCTCCTCACCCACAGGGGTACCCCTTGCACTGTCAAGTCAAGCATTCGATTGATCTAACTCTCGAAGCACCTCTACCTAATGGGCCAATATATTCGATTGATATAACTCTCGGAGCTACTAAAAAAGGGGCACATATTATCAAGTTCCTCACCTTGTGTGAGCCCGATTGGAATGGTACAGAAGAAGGATGGGACTTGTAGGTTGTGCATTGATTATCGGACACTGAAAAAATCACTATCGGGAATAAGTATCCAATCCTGTAGATTGATGACCTTCTTGACCAACTCAAGGTGCCCAAGTATTTCAGCAAGATTTCTTTGAATTCTGGCTAACACCATGTCCCAATATAGCCCACATATGTATGTAAGATCACCTTCAAATCCAAGGAGGGTATTTTTGAATGGTTGGTCATGCCTTTCAAGTTGAAAAATTCCCCTGCAAAATTTATGACGCTGATGGATGAAATCTTGTATCCCTTTACCAACTCGTTCATGGTTTTATATCTGGACAACATCCCCATCTTCAAAAAGAGTTGGGAAGAGCACTTGCAACACATTTTATAGGTCGTTCAAACCCTGTGGCATCAAAAAATATGTTCCAACTTGGACAAATGCACCTTTAGCATGAGCCAACTCCAATATATAGGTTACATCATAGATTAGCAAGGTGTGCATGTGGATCCGATTAAGATCCAATTCATTTGGGATTGGATAACATCAACCACTCTAATTCATAGCTTTTTGGGCCTTGCCAATTTTTATTGGAGGTTCATGTTGGGATTCTCCCATATCACTTGGCCTTTGAGTCAGGTTACCAAGGTCGGAGTGAAATTAAAATGATCCTAGTTCGAGTCCCAACAAAAGGTGTTGATTGAGTTGACGCACCACCTCTGCTCTACACTTTTACTCACATTTCCAGACTTGTGACAACCATTTGAAATTGAGACAAACACCTCTGATTATGCTATTTGTGTAGTACTCACCCAAAAAGGGAATTCAGTGGCCTATCACAGTGAGACCCTTTTCGATACAGTTCAGAAGTACCCCACCTATGATAGACATATGTATTCTATTGTGCTGACTTTCTACAATAAAAACATTAAATTTTGGGGAATGAGACACCCATCCACATAAATCACAAACCTATTCAGTTTATATAGACACAAGGGAAGTGGTATAATGATCACCATTAGAAGTGGTCTACATATCTACAAAAATTCCACTTGAACATTAAATACAAGAAGGGTATCACCAATCATGTTTTAGATTTCCTCAGTCGGCCCCCAGTGGTGGAACTAAATATTGTTCTCAACTCTTGTGGCCATGAGACCTCTCGATGATCTCAACTGTACAAGAATGATCCAGATTTTTCCACCACATAACAGATGCGAATGGATGGTAAGAAAGTTCCAGATTTCCACCTCCATGACACATTATTATTCTACTTTGGTGACCTTTGTGTTCCTTCAAGCGAGTGTGCCAAATTTATTTGGGAGGCACACTACATTCGGGTCGCAAGAAACTTTGGTGTGGAGAAAACCCTGGTTGTACTATAGAATTATTTTTATTGGCCAAGACTCCAACAAGATGTTGGAAAATATATCAAATCATGCACTACCTGTGCCATCACCAAGCCGAATGATATATAAAACCACTCCTACCACTAGAAATAAACTATTGATTTAGCCCTCCAAACTTCTCCAAAAATTATGATAGATTAAACACATGTACTACTCCACCAGCGAAACAAAACCCAGAAATATCTCACGAACCCAAGTGGTGGAAATGGTCACAGAATAAATTGTGTCCTCCAACAATTTTTGTTGTTGAATTCTGAATGCAACAAGGAATTATGCCGTTAAGAGTGCTCAATTTGTTTTGCAAAATCAATACTAGCCTCCTCTCATAAAACCCACAAACACACAAAAAGGGTTGGGCCAAGTTCCAACCTACGAAATTATCCCCAATTATAGCGTACTCCCCTCTAGCTGGGTAATTCATACAACCTAGAAATGTTGGTTCAAATTCCCTCAAAAATGTTGATAAACCACCCCAAAAAATCTCCTTTTGACCTCTAGCAAAGATCAGCCCCAAACTCTTGGCCTATCCTCCTCAACGAACAACTTATACAAATGATTGTGAAGACCTTGGTCGAAACACCTCTATGCATATCCAAGGAAGATAAATTTGGCCTAAGGAATGGCTACTCAATCCACCAGTCAATTCCCTGCAAAAAATCTACTAAACCCAAAGAGAGTGTGCCCCTAAATTCCCAGAGCTCACCTCCCATATGAGTGTGTGGCCCTTTTCTATGCCAAGTCTGCTCCTAAATAGCTTGAATCTCCCTGAAGAATCCTCCCTGGAACAATTCCATGATAAAAAAAAGACTCCTTTAGGGTGGTAGTCGAAGTCCACTGAAGAAGGAGTTGAGATTTACCCCCATAAACCTCGAGCGTTCAACAACACAATGTTGACTTGGATCAACAACTCAAGAAAACAATAGTATTTTTTTCAAATTGACATAAGCTACCAAAGGATGGCCCCTCCTCTTCTATTTATGCTTGTTTCCCTCTTCCTTTCCTCGTGGGCCCCTTTCTCCACTAGTACACCTCCCTTCTCTTCCCTTCTCTCTCTACAAGTGTGTTTTCCTAAGGGAGTGTGAATTCCCTTTGTGTGTGGCCCCCACAACCCACCAAGAATTTGTTTTTCTCCCTCTCCTAAGTAAAAATACCAAAAATTGTTGCTAATTAAAAAAATTTCAAAAAGTATAATATTTCCTAAGTGGCTTAGGAAAATTGGGGATATTACAGTCCTCCTCGCCAAAAATTTATTGTCCCAAAGCAATCCCTGAACAAGCATTCCCACTATCTGATTGCCTAAATAGCCACTGTGAATAATATCGGGGTCCCAAATTTGTCACTGAGTCATCCATGTCCCATGAACTATCCTATCACAAATGAATCCCTCGATACTAGGATCCCAAGCCAACATTATCAATATGGAGCACCCCTTTCTCCCCTCATTATCCGGCTAGGTGTAGGTACCAAAAACCCTCTGCATACTTTCAATAAGTAGAGCATCATGATAATGCAAGACTCTTTCCAACTCCCCATGAAGTTTCCCTATCAAGTAGTCCACCTCATGCACTCCAATAGTAAAATCTTGAAGATACATCCCAACCCCTGTGGGGAGGAAGTCTCTCTCGCATGAGCTTCCCTTTATATCCTCCTAGTTACCAACCTGCCATGTTGATGAAGTCCCTAATGCCATCAATGAGTCTTAAAATCCCAATGGAAGATCTGGATGATCTCCCCCTATAGTAGCCATATCACCCCTAAAGTTCAATGAGCCGTCTAGTATTATGATGCCCAGGTCCCGTGCTCATCTCAGAAAGGAGACACCATGCTATCACTGTGCCACTCTGAATCTAATAGATTTCCCATCGTGTGAACATTGTATCCTCCTCCCCTGAAATCTAGTGGAGAAATATCGACAAAGGCCAAGCTCATCCTGCCCAGGTATCTCTATGGTGTTAATATCTACCCATCCATCGCTAATCCCGATCTTGAGTTGAAACTAAAAAAACTTGCCTCACCAAGCAATGGAGGCTTCAATGATCCCCCATGTGTCAACCCCAAAGTGAGCTAGATCACCCTCTTCTATGGTCCTTCTCCACATGAAATGGAGTGGCATGTCAACCAATTGAATCCCTGGATCCCCTAGCTAGACCTGTTGCAACCTAGCTCTAACAATTGTTAGAATCCATTTTTCCCTCATCCCTAATCCTTGCATGCAATAAATATACAGGCTCCATATATCATGAACTAATATGATGCATGCTAAACTACCCTTGCCTTCCACTGCATAGTACTAATGATCGCTGGAAGCCACATGTGATAAATAACTACCCTTGAACACAACCAATAGATGAGTATCTGATACTCCCAATTGATTCAGTGTATGTGGATCCGTCTTGCTCCTGCCAACCATCACCACTAAGTCTACCATCTGCCATCTTGATAAATTATTGATTTTAGTGTAAATTTTAAAGTAATAAATATGATTATTTTGTATGGTGCATTGATTTCGATACTTGTATATTAGATAAAGGAGACATCAGAAACATTTTTCCATTATTTAAAAATGATTAATTAGAATTTTAATGAAATTATTACACTTGATGAGGGAATTTAGGAGTAGGGTTATGAATAACTAATCAATTAGAAGATATGAGATCATGAAAAATGGAAGACTAATAAAATATGAAATAAAATAATTTGGGATTATGTTATGATAATACATTTTTGTTATTTAGAGATTTATATTTAAAATTTATTTTTTCATTCCCATAAAATACGATGTTTTATTGCAGTAATTTCATTATACTGAATACAATTCAAATTTTCTAAGGTCTTTAAATTTTTACTAAGTTGTTCATCTCATTTCCCTTACTATAGTACATTGATCTTAATGAACTTGCATATGGAATAAAGTAGATCATTCTATTGATGCATTGATTTCAATGTTTGTATAATGGATAAATTCTATATGAAAATATTTTCTTACTATTTTGAAATAATTTATTAGATATACTTATATGGAAACTATTACACATAATAAATAAATTTAGCAGTGAAGCACAAAATAACTAATCAATTAGATGGTCTAAAATTTTGCTCAAAGAAAAATAGTTCAAGGCAAAGCCTCACACTAGCTCCAAACCATAAGTTGATAAAAAAAGGATCATGAAGGTCACGTGATTGCAACATATCCAATTGTAGAAGCTTAGATAGTAAGAATATAAGCCACGAGGTCATATAATTCTTACTTCTTTAGCTTCTACGAAGCCTCGATGCCTACGAATCTACAACAAAAGGTAATATGAACTAAAATTGAAAGATCATCAAGTCAAAAACCAAATATTGGGCACATATTTGGGAAACCTCCTAAAATAGCAACCACACCCTTGAGTTGTAGAGTTCTCATTGGATGGTATTTCTTAGTATAAATGAGTATTCTTTATTTTTTCCATCTTCTATTAGTTTCAGAGTGGGTCCTTCTCCTTGTTTCATGAATTCATAAGGATCAGTGTTGAGAAAAAAACTATTAATAATGGAAGGAAAGATAGGTTGGGTATGACTTTTATTGCGATATCTAGAGTTAAATTTCTGAATATTTTTTTATTTCAACCTTCTTTCCCATCTGATTAATAAGAGAATATGGATAATCTAGCATGTGTTGTTGTAAGAGAAGTAGAAGAAGATATATTAAGAAGACTGTTGTGTAATATATTTGTTATGAAACATATGAATCCTATTAATTTCTTACCATACACCTTCATCATCATTGAACATCATTAAATTATTATTATTAACATTATTCCTCATTTAAATTTTGAACTAGGTTTTTAAAATTTTGAAAGATTCAATTCATGTAAAACATATACAATGTTGGGTGTGCAACTTGATTATCTTCCTTACTTAGATGTATCGCCATGTTGGACCCCTATTCTTAATGAGGTGACAACGTCGCTCATCGTTTGATCACCATTAGGGGGGTCTAGGGGGTGGGGGCGACAAAATTTTGGAGCCCCCTGTGGAAGGGGTTCCAGGGACAGGGCCCTCGAAGCTAAAAACATATGTAAAATTTCCTTGTAAAATATTGTAATTTTGTAGTCAATCTAGATTGTTCATTAGGTAGATGATCTGACGGGAGAAGTATTGTTTAATTTAGGGTTTTTTTCCCTAGAAGGAAACCCCTCTATTGTATGAGGGTATTGTATTGTGTCTGTGTATGGTGTATATACTCTGAGCGAGAAATAGAAAGGGGGACTGTGTGAGAGAGTAGAGGATATTACAACCGATTTGCTGTAGGTTGTGTCTCTTCATTTTGCTGGATAATAGAAAGGAAGGACTGGTTTTTTCTGTGGACATAGCCCAAGTTGGGTGAACCACATATATCTGTGTCTCTCTTGTTTTATATATTATTTATGTGTTTTTGTTTCCACATATTTTATGTGTTCCATTGCTCTATTTTATATAATTTTCTAACAACTGGTATCAGAGCTGAAGGTCTATTTGGCTGATAAACTTGCAGTAAAGGTGGGTTCCTGATTTGAGTGGGAGAAATGGCGGAAGATGGTAGGTTTATGGTCAAGAAATTTAACGACCAAAACTACCCATTATGGAAGATGAAAATGAAAGATTATCTGTATTAGAAATATCTGTACCTACCATTGAGTGGAAAAACAAAGAAGCCTTCGAGTATGACAGATGCAGAATGGGAGATTCTCGATAGAAATGCACTTGGAATAGTACGGTTATGCCTCGCAGCGTCGGTAGCCTTCAATATTTCGAAGGAAACAACAACTGAGGGTTTAATTATGACATTAGTGAAATTATATGAAAACCATTGACCTCAAATAAGGTATTTCTTATGAAAAATTTATTTAATATGAAGATGTCTGAAGGTGGATTTATTGTTGACCATTTAAATGAATTTAATATGGTTACCAGTTAGTTAAGTTCTGTAGCGGTAAAATTTGATGATGAAGTTATGGCTCTGTTATTTCTGTTCTCATTGCCAGAAAGTTGGAATGGTTTATTTATGGCCATTAGTAACTCTGTCTCTGGATCTAGTACTTTAAATTTTGATGATGTTGTCAGTGCTATCCTTAGTGAGGAAATGAGACAAAAAATCTCTAGTGATACATCGGGTAATTATTTGAGTGCAGAGACTAGGGGAAGAAAAATGGAAAGAGGAAAGAGCTCAGGATATCGCAGTAAATCAAGGAAAGGAAGATCCAAGTCTAGATCATGGATAATGTGTTGGAAATTCGGGAAGAAAGGACACCTGAAGAAATGTTGTAAGTCTCGAATGGGAAAAGAAGGAGATGCACAATAAGAAAACAATCATGAAGAAAATGTGGCAGGTGATGTGTTACAATATGCTTTGATTATTTCTTTAGAAAATGTTACTAATTCCTGGGTGGTAGATTCAGGGGCCTCATTCCATGCCACACCTGATAAGAAATATTTTCATGACTATGTTCAAGGAGATTTTGGACCGTTCGTCTGGGTGATGATAAACCCTGTAAAATCGTTGGAATGGGTAAATTTATTGTAAAACAACATAATGGAAACCAATGGTTATTAAATGAGGAAAGGCATGTTCCATATCTGAAGAAAAATATGATTTCAACAGGGCAGTTAGGTGGTGAAGTTTGTGTGACAACTTTCACAGATAAAACCTGGAAGGTCACTAAAGGAGCCCTGGTAATAGCAAAAGGCAAAAATGTTAGTACATTATATTTATGCAATGGTATTTATAACTATGTTAATGCTTTAAATTCCAAAGGAGAAGATGCATCATTATGGCATCATAGGCTTAGACACATGAGTGAGAAGGGGATGAATATTCTTCACTCAAGAAATTTGTTGTCTAGTTTGAAGAATATTGATTTGGATTTCTGTGAGAATTGTATTTATGGAAAATAGAAGAGAGTCAGATTTCTAAGAGTTGGGAAAGGAAAGAAGAATGAAAAATTAGATCTTGTGCATACATATGTATGGGGACCTACTTAGGTATCACCTCTTGGTGGCTCTCGTTATTATGTTACTTTTATTGATGATGCAGCTAGAAAAAATTGGATTTATTATATTCAGAATAAATATGATTTATTTGATACTTTCAAGAAATTGAAATCTTTGGTTGATATTGAGACATGAAATAAGTTTAAGTGTATGAGATTAGGCAATGGAAGTGAATATTTCAGCAAAGAGTTTGATAGGTACTGTTCAGACATGGAATTCACATAGAGAAGACAGTTCCAAGAACACCATAGGAAAATGATGTGTCAGAAAGGATGAACATGAAAATCATGGAGCGTGCAAGGTGTATGAGATTGCATACAGGATTGCCTTTACAATTTTGGGTAGATGCTGTAGATATTTTTGTTTATCTAATAAATAGAGGGCCTTAAAGTTCCTTGGATGGTGGTATTCCAGAGGAGGCATGGATAGGTAAAAAGGTAAACTACTATTTTTAAAGCCTTTTGGTTGTGAGGCCTTTGTCCATATTAATAAAGAAAATAGAAAAAAGCTTGAGGAAAAATCAAAGAAATGTACCTTTATTGGATATGGTGTTAATGATTTTGTTTATCGCTTATATGATTATGAAAATCACAAAATCATTAGGAGAAGAGGTGTAATATTCAATGAAAAGGTCTTGTATAAGAATCAATTGCAGGAAAAGAAACAAAAAAATAAAAAAAAGAATACACAGTTCTTGATGAGATCATAGAAAAAGTAAAGGTGCCTCAAAATAATAATAATCAACAGCCACAACAACAACAACCACCACAAAATTAACATGCACCTCAAACACGTAAAAGTGGTGTTAGAAGATCTACAAGGATAAGTAGACCCCCTGAATGATACTCTCCTTCATTATATTATTTATTGTTGACTGATTCTGGTGAACCTGAATGTTATGATGAAGCGATGCAGGTAGAAACTAGGAAGAAGTGGGATCTAGCCATGAAAGAAGAGATGGACTCCATAACACATAACTAGACTTGGGACTTAGTTAGGTTAACTGCAGGTAAAACAACATTGCAGAATAAATGAGTTTACAGGTTGAAGGAAGAATATGGAGGAAAATAAAGGTACAAACCTAGACTTGTGGTGAAGGGGTTTGCACGGAAGAAATGTATTTACTTTGATGAAATATTTTCTCCTGTTGTTAAAATGACTTCAATCAGAACTATTTTAAGTCTTGTAGCAGCAGAATATTTTCATCTTGAACAATTAGATGTAAAGACAACATTTCTCCATGGAGATTTGGAGGAAGAGATCTATATGCAGCAACCACAAGGATATGAGGTCAAAGGGAAGGAAAAATTAGTGTGCAGGTTAAATAAGAGCTTGTATGGCTTAAAACAGGCTCTAAGGCATTGGTATCTAAAATTTGATAGGTTTATGTCTGAACAAGGTTATACTAGATGTCACTTTTCTCATTGTGTTTATCTAAAAAAAAAAATGATGGGAGTTATATTTATTGTTATTGTATGTAGATGACATGCTTGTTGTAGGGTCTAACATGCAAGAAATGAATGTGCTCAAAACAAAATTGGAAAATTAATTTACAATGAATGATTTGGGAGCTGCAAAACAAATCCTTGGTATGAGAATAACTAGAGACAAGAAAAATCGAAAATTAACATTGTCTTAGAATGAGTACATACAAAAGGTATTGAAAATATTTAATATGTAGAATACAAAACCAATTAGTACACCTTTGGCTATCCATTTCAAACTTAGTAAGGAGATGTGCCCCAAGACCCAAGAATAAATGAATTATATGTCTAAAGTTCCATATGCATCAGCAGTTGGAAGATTAATGCATGCAATGGTCTGCAAAAGGCCTGATATTTTACATGCAGCGGGAGTTGTAAGCAGGTACATGAACAATACAGGAAAATAACATTGAATGGCAGTGAAATGGATTCTCATATATTTGAGAGGTACCACAAATCAAGCATTATGATTTGGTGGTTCAAACATTGCTCTACACAAATATGTTGATGCAGATATGGTAGGTGATAGAGATAATAGGAGGAGCACTATAGGGTATGTATTTACTGTAGGTGGAACAACTGTCATTTGGGTTTAAACAATGCAAAGCATTGTTGCACTTTCAACAACAGAAGAATAGTATGTTGCTGCTACAGAGGCTAGTAATAATGATTTGGTTACAAAGGTTTATGGATGAATTGGGTAAGAATCATGAGATGGTAAGGTTAAACAGTGACAAACAAAGTTTCATTCTAGGATTAAACACATATAGCTCAAGTACCATATCATATGGTCAGTGTTGGAATATGGACAGTTGAAGCTGGAAAAGATATACACTAGCCAGAATCCTACAAATATGCTAACAAAAGTTGTAACCAGGGAGAAACTAAGACTCTGCTCAGTTTTAATTGGTCTTCAAGTATGATGATGAAGATGAGAAACAGCCAGGTCCAAAGTGGAGTAATTTTCTATCAAATGAAGCAATGGTGGAGTTGCTACAATTAGTCTCCAAGTGGGATATTGTTGGGTGTGGAGCTTGATTATCTTCCTTACTTAGATGTATCGCCACATTGGACCCATGTTCTTAATTGGGTGGCAATTTCACCCATCATTTGATTGTCGTCAGGGGGGTCCGAGGGGGGTGGCGACGACCTTTTGGAGCCCCCCACTGGCAGGGGGATTCGGGGGAAGCACCCCCGAAGCTAAAAACATATGTAAAATTGCTTTGTAAAATATTATAATTTCATAGTCAATCTGGGTCGTTCATTAGGCGGATGATATGATGGTAGAATTTATGTTTAATTTAGGGGTTTTTTCCCTAGAAGGAAGCCCCTCTATTGTATGAGGGTATTGTATTGCGTCTATGTGTGGTGTGTATACTTTGAGTGAGAAATAGCAAGGGGGATTGTGTGAGAGAGTAGAGGATATTATAGCAGATCTGCTGTAGGTTGTGTCTCTTCATTTTGCTGGATAATAGAAAGGAAGGACTGGATGTTTCTGTGGACGTAGCCCAAGTTGGGTGAACCACATATAATTGCGTCTCTCTTGTTTTATATGTTATTTA
The DNA here is from genome assembly GCA_034641835.2 of Pinus albicaulis. Lineage (NCBI taxonomy): Eukaryota > Viridiplantae > Streptophyta > Pinopsida > Pinales > Pinaceae > Pinus > Pinus albicaulis. The sequence continues at coordinate 96,771,735 of CM076575.1, forward strand.
TGTGTTTTTGTTTCCGCATATTTTATGTGTTCCATTGCTCTGTAATATATAATTTTCTAACATACAATACATAATGATAATCATATAAAACTTTGATGTGACTAACTATGAGTGGAACTTGCCTAGATTTATCTTAATTAGGGATATATCATGTTCCAAGAGGGATCAAACACCTTGAGGTACAAACAATTTTTTTTTAGTTTTATACTCTAAAAGGGCTTTCACCTCAATGGATTTTATGCCTCTTAATGTTTGAGTGATGGGGAGCTAATATTTATGGATCTAGGCCTATTGTTAAGAACAAATTTAATGGTTAAATTTCTCCATGCTTGTATAAAAAGAGAAAATAAATCACTTATTTCCATTTAAAAAAAATTGATTTTCCCACATTTTATAGAGAAATAATATATCTATATATATATATATATATATATATATATATATATATATATATATATATATGTTGTATCTTAAAGGCCACTAACACCAAAAGTTTTTACACTTTCCATTTTTAATATTTTCACTCATATTTATTCATATATTACTTAATTTATTACAATTTTGTGTGTGTGTACGTGTGTGTGTGAAAATGCAAAGGTTGAAAATTATGTTCATAACATTTCAAAATAATAATAATTTTGACAATTTTTTTTATTTTTATTGTATGGTAGATATGTTGTAATGTATTGTAATGGCCTGTAAACATTTAACTCGGTAAACAAAAAAAATAAAATAAAAAAAACAATCCTATGTTAAAATACAAATTTTATTTTATTATTTATGTTGGTTAGTTATGTAAACTTGACTTAAGTTACCAATAGTTTTTGAGATCCAAGTTGATGAGAACCCATGGTATTCATGTGCAATATAAATTATTTAAAAGGGGGGAATTAAACCAACCTAGATCAACAACAATCCCTTAAGATACAAAGAGATTTGATCCATCAAGGTACTTGGTAGATCCAGAGTTAAGATGGATCTAGTAATTGTTACTCATTACTATTATTAAATGATATAAATAATAATTTTTATATAATTTTTAAATATATATTAATTTAATATTATAAAGTATATATATATATATATATACATATATATATATATATATATATATATATATATATATATATATATATATATATATATATATATATATATATATATATATATATATATATATATATATATATATATATTAAATGATCAATAAATGTTGATAAATAAAATAGGCATCAATAAACTTATTTTATAATACACTTTATATTTTCAAAAAAAAAAAAAAAATTATAGGAGTCAAACACGTACACATTTAAGAAAACATGTAACAACAAAAGCATAGTATTTGACATTTGTCTACATGAATTTTTTTTTAATTAAATTGAAAGAAGAAAAGGGCATAATATCATTGAAATAAATAACAATCTCTTATCCTAGACTATTATTAACAAGTGCAATATGTGGTGTTGTTGCCTACTACTTGCCTATTATGCCAAAAGTAATTGATAGCAGAAGTTATTGTAACTAAGTAAAAATAATAATACGACTATGTAAAAAAATTGATGTAGGAGCATAGACCCCACCCCAAATCAAATCCGACATTTTTGAAGCTTCCAAAAGAGCGACGTGGTAGCCAGAGCAAGAGGACACAATTTCCTCTAAATTAAATGTAATTTTGAATTATTTGTAAGGCTCTAGAAGGCCCAATGTGGCATGATTCTCTAGTTCTGTTAGATATCATATTATTTTAAAAATAATATAAATTAATTTAATACGGAAAAACATTTAGCGTTCCTCTGAAATCAAAGTAATGCTAGTACATTATAGTACATTATATTCGGAGCACATTGAAATATCTCAAGAAGAACATGGTTAGGTTGCAAAATGTATAACACTGCCAATGTAGTCGATAAATGTTATGGATAATGAATTTGGATTATTGACTTCTAATTAGGTTTGAAATAAAATCACTGAGTATTTAATGGTAGTTATCGTTAGCACTCTATAATTTTCCTAGGCTGAGGAGAAAAATGATAGAGGTAACCACAAACCACGTTAGGCCATAATCTAGCCCTTCTAGCCTGGAGAGGGCTCTCTCACTTAGTTTACTCAACAAATAGGATATTAGGCTAGGTAGTAAGCTCAAAAAGGGTTTTTATTTTATAGATTTATTGATGAGAACAGGAGGAAAAACATTAGGCATGGATTCATGATCAAAATTTGTTTTATATCTAGTGAAATGATGGGAAATTAGAGGGTTTCTCCACAGGGGAAAGGTAGGCAGCTTTGGTGGTGGTTTTAGATCAAATTTTTGTGGAAGGTGAAGGAAGAAAAAGTGAAGGAAAAGCACATTAGAGCATCAAACACTAGATGAATTCTAAAATGTTGTACTAAAGCAAAGAACATGAATAACTTGGAAAACTAATCAGAGCATCATTAAGGATGAATTTTGAAATAATCATCTGGTTTTTTCCAAGAAAGAAATGTGTACATTAAAGGGATGAAAACACATAATATAACTCACAAATCATAGGATGCACAAGCCAGCAAAATTCTGATAGAAGAATCCCTGCATATCACCTATTATTCCATTCATTCACGGGCAAAAAGTATTCAAAATTACAGTGCACAAAACACCTTCTCAATGTGGCATGATTCTCTAGTTATGTTAGATATCATATTATTTTAAAAATAATATTAATTAATTAATACGGAAAAACATTTAGCGTTCCTTTGAAATCAAAGTAATGCTACTATATTATAGTACATTATATTTGGAGCACATTGAAATAGCTCAAGAAGAACATGGTTAGGTTGCAAAGTGTATAACACTGCGAATGTAGTCGATAAATGTTATGGATAATGAATTTGGATTACTGACTTATAATTAGGTTTGAAATAAAATTACTGAGTATTTAATGGTAGTTATTGTTAGCACTCTATAATTTTCCTAGGCTGAGGAGGAAAATGACAAAGGTAACCACAAACAACGTTAGGCCATAATCTAGCCCTTCTAGCTTGGAGAGGGCTCTCTCACATAGTTTATTCAACAAATAGGATATTAGGCTAGGTAGTAAGCTCAAAAAGGGTTTTTATTTTATAGATTTATTGATGAGAAAAGGAGGAAAAACATTGGGCATGGATTCATGATCAAAATTTGTTTTATATCTAGTGAAATGATGGGAAATTAGAGGGTTTCTCCACAGGGGAAAGGTAGGCAGATTTGGTGGTGGTTTTAGATCAATTTTTTGTGGAAGGTGAAGGAAGAAAAAGTGAAGGAAAAGCACATTAGAGCATCAAACACTAGATGAATTCTAAAATGTTGTACTAAAGCCAAAAACATGAATAACTTGGCAAACTAATCAGAGCATCATTAAGGATGAATTTTGAAATAATCATCTGGTTTTTTCCAAGAAAGAAAGATGTACATTAAAGGGATGAAAACACATAATATAACTCACAAATCATAGGATTCACAAGCCACCAAAATTCTGACAGAAGAATCCCTGCATATCATCTATTATTCCATTCATTCACGGGCAAAGAGTATTCAAAATTACAGTGCACAAAACACCTTCTCTCTAAACTCAACCAACAAATCCTTTACAATGATATTTATATCCTTATACATTATCAAAGATTCGATCTCCTAAGGCTAGGTGGTCAAATTCATTGACCAAAACTAATTTTAACTAGATACATTCAAAAATTGGTGCATATACTTAAAAACATGATTTTTTTTCCTTGTAGCCAATCCAAATTCAAAACATCACAAGCTTAGAATACTGACCAATAAATATTACACACAACCTATAGGATAATTTACGATCTATTTACATGCTCAAAACTATTACTAGGAGTCAAAATTCGAATTTTAAGACAAAATATGGCTAATCGTCTAGACTCACAGTGCCATTAGGCAGATTCACAACAAATCAAAGTGACTTCCAAGCTTGATATGGTTGCAACCTCCAACTGAAAAAATGGAGTAACTGGGTATTCCTCAAATTCTCATCTGATGGTGATGATCCACCTGAGCAAGTTTCAAAATACCTGTATACCTCCCTTTGGCTCGTACCCCACTTTCGCAATGCACTATCTGTTTTCGCAATGCCTTTACAAGTTGAAGACTTGATGACATTTTTGTCCATGTAGAATGTTGGAAACCACAGAATATATACTGGAAACTTCACACAAATCCCTCATGATAGTAAAAACATTGAATTTCACTACCCCATAGCTATCAAATTTACATATGGAAAGCGCAACAAGCCCCTTGCTGCAAATTCTGCTATTTTCACCAAAATTGATCTTTGAGCCAAAAATGAAGGTTTCAGGGTTGGGTTGAAGCTTCTTGCTGGATTTTTGTCTTGATACTAGCCTCTGCCGGCAATTCCAATTTAGCTCTCTTCCTCTTTCTTCCAACTTCTTTGACTTCAGTAAGCCTTTTCTTTACCAACCTAAATCTTCTTTTCAGGACCAGGTTTTGCGCATATGGATTCTTCACTTTCCTAGGTGGAGGCAAGTTCCTCTTTAGTTTATACCTAGATTTTTCAAGAAATGGCATAACAAGCTCTACCTCTTTAAAAAAGGCCATCTTGTCCCTATGTTCTTTCTCTACAAGTTGATCCACTTGATGTTGCAACATTCAAGTTGCTCCAGAAGTTTCTCACATTCCTTTTGTTCATCAAAAACCACAGGTTGCACAGTCTCCTTCTCTTGTACATGTACCTTGTCAATAGACCTAGTATTAGGTCTACTTGAATACTTAATTGGATCTTTGATCTTTTCAACATCAATCACCACTTGACCCTTGCCTTTGGCATCATGTGTGAATACTTCCTTTGATGGTTCTTCTTTTCTAGGTTGGATATTCTCTTGAGACACTTTATGTCTAAGCTCCCTTTTCTCTTGTTGCAAATAAGTTATTTTCATATGTGCCTTGTCTAACTGATCTTGTAATTCCCTAATTTTCTGGTCTTTTTCATCAATTTCCACCTCTCATTGTGTGCTTTATAATTCCATGATTTGAATAGGGGACGATGGAGGGATCATAGGTAATATATTAGCTGCTGACCTTGTCCTTGGAACTGTTACCACCTTCTCTATCTCAGGGGATAATTGTAGTTTCTTAGCACTTTTCTTACCATCCAATTTTCCTTTGGTAAAAGGTTTTTTGACTAAGCTTGTTGCAGGTGAAACTTTCTTAATCACAACTGAAGGGGTGTCTTTCTTGGTCCTTAACTGTTTGAATAATGTGCTACCCAACCTGAAGAGACCAAGAACTCTTTCCACGTCTACTCTCTCCTCTCAGTCTCCTTCAAGACTAACAACTTAGTCAATGAAAAATGAAATAAATTGGCCTCCACTTGACTTCCTTTTGTATACACTCGATCAAAAATCTTACACACACTCCTGAATAAATAATAGGGAAGAGTCATAAATTTATTTCCACTGAAATAAATTAAGAGCCTAATGTGGTAGTGATAAACCCTACTGAATCTTCCCTCACATGTAAATTACCTTTGGATGACTTCTAGTAGCTTGCCATGAAGGTCCTGTAAATAACTTCTAGAAACATATGAACCATAACCCTTCCCGTGTTTAGGATTGATAAAATCCTTGAAGGAAACCAAATCAAAATCCATTCCTTTGAACCACTCTTTTCCACGTAAAGGAATCTCAGTGACCTCAGATATTGTTTAGGATAAAACTAGAAATTTTAGGCTTCCCACCTTTATCTATACACCATCAAAAACTTTAGAAAATTCTTTAGTCAACTCCAAATGGTATCCTTGCATTCTTTCACAAAATCTCATGCAACCTACTTTCTCAGAAGCCACCCTAATGGTTGGGTCTACATTGATGGTTGAGATGTCCTGAGGTTCAAAATGCACAATGGCTCCCCCTTTATGTTTGTTGTCCTCTGGTGTTGCCATATTCTCAATTTTGCAGTGATGAATTTGTTAAGGTTAGTAGGCAACAATGAAGGTGTTTCTAGTCTTCAAAACCTTATGTCAATGTTTTACAACACACTCCAACAACTACATTAAATTTCACAAAACATTCACTCTTAAGTAACCTTATCAATTCAGAAATTTGTAAATTGTGGGCAAGGAATTAAACTATGGACAATCATAGCGCAGAGGGTAAAAAATGCAACACATAAGAAGTTTTGGCTTTTCAAACAATTTTGGTCATAATTTTTGAGGGAAAAGCTTTAGTAATAGTCCCTAGGCCAAACAATAATTGAATCTAAGGTTTACACAAAAAAATAAGTGAATTGGCATCTTAGAGGAAGAGGTGATCCACTGTGTGTATTCACAACGCTTTAGGATGAAAGCCAATTTAAGAGAAAACGCAACAAAAAACACATAATTCGCAACAACAACAAATTTCACCCTATTTACAAGATTTACTGGTCTATACTGGATTCTAACCATAATTGCAGAATTGTTTCATGTCTAAAGGAAAAAAATAAAAATGAATTTGAACCTATGATCGAGAGCTTTACACTTGCACGCAAGAAAAATGGCACTCGCATCGCCCTTTCAGACTTTGTGTAGCGAAAAAAACAAATGGACTGGAGCGTCCGATGGAATTATTGAATAATTGAGTGCCGAGGAGTGAATATATTAACCCAATAGAGAATGAAAAACGACTTTTAGGGGGTAATAATTATCTTTATCATGATTTTTAATGGCCAATCATGAAAACACAACGCATATTAGGATTCACAGTGCTTGGGAAGGGAAAAGTATTGTAATCATAATCGTTAGCTTACTTTTCTAAGATCACTATTCTTCTGTTGAAAAAAATTCCAACTTGACTCATCAATGCCTCTAAATCTATGCCCATTCCCTTGTCATGATTCTTTTAATGTAGACTTGATTTCCATGCTTGGAATTTGATAACCAAATTTTGATTACAATGACATCTAGACTCTTTTATCATGACAACTAACCTTTTTTAATTACAACTTCGAATATTGACATCTTATGACCACTACATTTCAAATGATGGAAAAAAGACTTTTTGACTCTATGATATTTTGACAAATCTAACCTTGACATTCCTGAAAACCAAAACTAATACACTAACATGAACTTATGGACCTGACCTAAAGTGACATAGTAAGAGTAAAATTATCAAGATCCCTAATCCTAAGACACTAACATAGACTCCAATGGGGATGGCATCTTCCCTGTGAGGTGCCAAGAACACCATAAACTAGTAACCTTATCCATTGATCATTTTATTTGACTCTTAACCAACTAAAACTGACTTGACTGATCATGACTTGAATAACTAAAAATATATTACATATGGTACCAACTGATTAGAAACTCAAGGCTTTCACTTCAGGCTTAAATTTCTGATGGCAGCTACCCACACCTGTAGTACTAAAAATAAAGATGATATATATAATGATGTTTTTAAATAAGCTGGACTTAGGTGAAGTAATGTTTGAGTAGCTTGCCATTAACATGCCCTCTAACCAGTAATTCGCATGTTAGATCTTTCAAAAAATGTGCATTAGTTCCACATAAAGCTTCAATTTTGTAAAGCCCCTTCCACAAACTGTCAAATTTTCCATGTTTTCCATTTTCTTCATTCCTGGCATCCCATTTCAACACAAGATCATCAATGTGAAAGTCATCAGCTTTCACCCTCCTATCATGAATCCTTTTGATCTTGTCCTGGATTAGTTGAATGTTGTTGTAGGCTTCTTCTCTAGTTTGCTGGAAATGTATCATTTGAATGATCCTCCTATGCACATCATTTGGTTCTACTTCTGTTTCCTGCAATAATTTCAACATTGGAACTCCTAGGGAAGTAGGAAAAAAACATCAACTCTACTTACTCTGTCTGCCCATAAAGCATTTATTAACTTCTTATGCCATGAATTCTTGTTCTCCTATAAAAAAAAATTATGATATTGACTAAACTCTTGTTAGAAGACTCTTCCAAGCCATTGCCTTGTGGATAATATGCAGTAGAATTTCTAAACACTATATGATATTTATTGTAGAAATAAATCATATTTTTAGATTTAAATGCAACAAAATGATTAGTGATGATCTTATGAGGACAACCAAACCTAGAAAGAATATTACCTTTCATGAATTGGATAATTACTGAGTTTGTGGCCTGCCCAGTTGGAATTGGTTCTATCGATTCAGTGAAGTAATATGTGGCAGTTAAAATCCACTTGTGTTGAGCTGAATAACTTAGAGGAATATCCCCGATGAAGTCTAATCCCCACTACAAAAATGGTACCTCTATTGAAATAGACTCACAGGAAAATGACCAGGTCCTCAAAATTATGCTCAAAAATCAAATTTGTCAGAATGGCGTGGAACCAGAATGACCGCGTAGATCTCGCGTTCTGAATCTGACGCAAATTTTTTCAATGAAAACTGACACCATATGCTCCCAGAAACACGTTTTTTCCACATTGTCAAACATGCAAATTCAAAAAAAAAATGCAGGACAACCGAGTCAACAGTGTGTATAGCTGACTGGGCATACTAACCTGGCAGTTTGACCAGTCAAAAGGATTTTTCCTCCGACGTATGTGATGGTGCCAAGTGGAATGTTGGTATTGCTTGAGTGTGGAAAGTTTTTAGTTGTAGATTTGGTGGCCAACCACAAGTTGCCACGTGGCCCAAACAGGGGTCGCCACGTGGCAGCCTGAGGGCCACCAAAATGTTGGGTCAAGTCCAGGCAGTAATAGTGATGATCGAACCTACGACCACCAAGCACCAAACACCAATATTTACCACTACACCATTGCATATGTTTCTTACTATATATTGAAACTCATACGGTTTTATTCTAATGTAAATTGCGCAATTGTGGGAGGGGGTCGAGGTCTAGCCCCAGCCTTGGTCACCACGCCGAGGGTGGGGACCATCCGTGGGAGGCTAGCCCCTCACCCCCATAACCGTAAAATTTAAACTAATTGACGGAGATTACAAAATGACTGGAACCGTTGCGGTGTTAACCACGCTCTCCAAACCTCCTTTAATTGTTAACCACCATCGTACCATATGTCCACTATAACAGTTAATTCCGACGGCTAGCCCTAACCGTTTGGAGTTTAATATGAAAAAATTATAAACCATAACGGATATGGTTTAAAATAGATATTTTAGGCGTTAGAGGGAAAATTAATGCCTTGACAATTTCACCCTATTTTTGGCGGAATTGGTGCTCCGATAGTGCTTTTGGGGGCGAAATTGTCGGTTTGGTGCCGGATTTTGGGGAAAATGTGGAGCGAATAGTGCAAGAACATGGGGAAGGCATAACTTGATCAGTTTTTGGCCAAATTCGATGCAGAAAGAGGCTACACAGGATTTTTTGTGCATTCTGGAGCTGATGGAATAGGTTTCAGAGTTGTTTGAGCATTGTCAACACATCTAACCACGCTTTTGAGCATAATAGAAGAGGGCCAAGACATTGGAAGCTGGACCTAGGAGACATAGCCTAGGCGGGGTGAACTCCTTCATCATGTGTTATTTTATTACTGTTTATGGTGATGTTCATGTCTGTTAGATGTTGATGTTCAGTGTTTTGTTTATTTTCTCATGAAATTCACATAAAAACACATTAAAACTTATATTAAACTTGCAATTAACCTCTCAATCCTTAAGAACTTTGTTCATATTCTGAATTGGATCTTAGCACATCAAAATTAATATTCCCATTCAGATCAAGTAGGTAAAAGTTTCTTCTTCCCTTCAAAAATGTGACACTTATGACAACTTGAGACCCTTTTGGGTACATCAACAAACAATGCAAGTGAGTAGAAACCAACTCTCAAGATTTTGTTTGTTGTGGTCTTCCAGAAAATATGTCATCCATAGTCACCTTTATGAAACTCTTCCATTATCCTATATGCCTCACCTTCTAGCAATCAATTAAGTAGTAGTCCTCCTGCATCTTTCCAATTTAAAGACTCATCTAGAATGCATAATTTAACAAAATTTAATTTAAGTAACGTCACCTTTGTCTTAGTCAAATCAGGTGGAGCTTGTAACTACTGCAAAACATAAATGATATTTGTATACCAGGAGGAAGAAATGAACCTTTCTGATACCTTTTGGACTACTTCTTCTTCATTGTCTTGAGCAACAATGAAATTGATGTCTAATGCATGCAAATTTGATTCAACCATCAATTTGGCTAACCCCTGACCCTTAATAAGTTTAGTGGGCTTGATTTCAATATCGTACTCCAAAATAAAATCTATCCCCTTACCTCTCTTTCCTTTTGGGCTAGTCTAAGTGAGGATGACTTTTACCAAAACACTAGGAACAAAAGCAATGATGTGAGAATGAAAAATGTACACTCTGAAATATTTTAAAGCCTTCAACAAGACAAAAAACTGTTTTTCCATGATGTTATATTTCAAAGAATCATCTCTTACACCTCTATTGAAAAATGCTATGGGCTGCTCATGATCCTCCCAGTTTTTCCGCATTAGTACTTGTTGGGCACCGAATTTGTATACTTTCTTCTCTCATTTTTACCCTACCTTTCTATCTCTTTGTGCCATTATTCATCTTAAAATCATGAGGTAAAACCCTTCTTCCTATATTTTATGGGATATTTGATTAATGATGTACTTGTCATGGAGTTTTTACCTTTTTACGTATTAACTCCTATATTTCTTCATATTTGGCTACAATAGGTGCGTCACGGCCGCAAGACAGGGCACAACCCATCATTTTCTAGCACCTCCCTTATTTGCTTCTACAACATAACAACCATGGATGTATCATCGTTATATTTGGCTTTCTTAAAGTTTCTTGCTGGGAAATCCGGTTGCCATTGTAACAATATGTATTTTTGTAAAAATGGAGTTGTTGGGAGAAATTGGGGATCTCAGGACTATGGTATAAAGAAGCCTACGGGCTGCGAATCAAGAGACCCTTACACATATATAGATCTGTAATTAATATTCCTATTATTAATTGAATACACAACAGCTCACTGTTTCTCCTGTAATCCTTGAGTTTCCGCAGCCCTAATCGAAGAGTTGGGCCCACTCTTGTGATCAAGTGATGCGTTCTTCTGTCTTTTCTTTCAGTACTGTGTTTTGTGTGATTCTTTAATTGCTGTTACAATCACGTTAATTTATTTGGATGCTTTTTATTTCTATAGTTTATTTATTATTGTTACAATGGTATTTGTGTTATAGATTAAACCTGTGATTCACAGTAGACCATGTGCTTGTATCTGCATATACTTTGCCGTTAGTCTTGAAATAACTAATGCCCTCAGGTTGATAATTTATGTGGAAAAAGGATTGAATATTGTTAATATCCAGACACGAAAATTTTGGCGCCGTTGTCGAGGAAGGCTAACAGGTGCAAGAACAGGATCTGCAGTAGATCTCAGAGTTGATCTCTCGTCTTGAGGTGGGAATCTATTACCCAGCTTCAAGTCCTGAGTGTAAGTGCCTTGTATTTTGTTTTTTCTTTCTTTCTTTCCTGTTTCTTGTATCTTTTTTTTTTCTGTAAAAAAAATTAAACCCTCGTCTTGGGGAAGGTGTTTTGTAAAACCTTGCCCTAAGTCCTGGGCGTAGTCTAGTTTTTCTTTCCTGTTGTTTTTTTATTTCCCGTTTTTCTTTTTAGGGGCCAATATCTTGTCCTGGGGAGGGTATGTTATTACTCTGCTCCAGGTCCTGAACTCTGATTTATTTTATTTTTTTATTTTTTATTATTTCATGTGAATCTCTTCTCTCGTCCCGGGGAGGAAGTTATCTGTCCTACTTCGGGTCCTGAGCTATTGATTGATTTTCTTTAATGAACCCTTTCCAAAATTTGTATGAACAAAGATCTGAACAAGAGGGGTAGAGGAATACCCCTAAAGAAAGGGAAGGATTTGGGGAGGAAGACATATATTCAGGAAATTATTGAAAAATCTGGATCTGAGGCATCATCCCGTGCTGCTGCTAGGGTTAGGGTTCAGACGAAGTCTGAAGGGCAATTCGTGGAACAACCAGTGCCATCCACGGTACCAGAAGATGTCCGTTCTAAAACAGAATATTTAATAAATAGGGTACCAGTGGAAGAGAAATCCTTATCAATAGCAGAAGGGGAAGAAGTGGCGAGTAAGGGATCAAAAGAATTGAGCAACTCTAACTAGGAAGAAGAACCTCAAAAAGGGTTTTTTTCCCCAAGAGGCCAAGGCAGCGTTGTGAAAATTCTCGTTGCTGAGTTAAGAGACTCTGATCTGGTAAAGGAAATTTTAAGGACTGTGAGTCACCAAGGGACTAGGGGAGTGCGGTGCGACCACCTTCAGTTGAATCACTCCAGATACCGGCTGCAAAACCGACAGAAATTCCAAGTGATTATTGGAAAATATTCATGGCACCTATAAGTTCCTCCATTGATTTTCTTATAGGAAACGTTACAAGCGATGCACCAATGAGACCCCTACCTTTGACAACCTTGCCTAGCTTTCATGGGCTCTCTTCAAAGGACCCTGATACGTTTCTTTTTGAATTTGATATTATTTTTTGAGGATACGACTATATGACTGATGCTCAGAAATTGAAAATATTCCCTGATACCCTAAAGGGGACAACCTTGAGATGGTTTATGGGTTTAGGGGGAAGCACGATTACTTCATGGGACAAAATTAATAAAGCCCTCTTGGAAAAATACCAAGATTATTGTAAGTCTTGTGACATCAAGGAGGAAATATTTAAATTTTCACAGAAGGAAGATGAAAATATGGATGATTGTGTAGAACGATTTAAATACATACTACAGAGGTCTAGACATAGTGAATCGGATAAGCACATTCTAAATATCATTCTTCTCAGATCTCTCAGAGAAGACTCTCTGCAACTCCTGAATATAGTGGGTAAAGGAGATATTTCAAAGAAAAAATTGAAACTATATGTGATTATTGTATCAAATGTTCAAGGGGGGTTGCAAGAAGTGGATAGGGTATTAGGTCATTAAAGGCCTCCGGTGGAGGGGTCACAAAAGCAGATATTGGTAATATACTAGTAATCTAAGGATCGATATCCTGAGTACGTTATCAGCCCAAGTGGACACTCTACAGGAAAAACAGAAGTAGATGGAGCAGGAGAAAACCATGGCCATATTCTGCCCTCAGTGCAGGAAGAAACAACCTTTGAAGAAATGCTCACTGAAAACGATGGAAGCCTACGCAATCTGCGAACAGACTCACGTGACCAGTGCATGTCTTTCCTTGCCTGGGCTGAAAGCGGTTTTCCAAGGAGCAAGCGAGGAAAGCCCAGTGGACCAGCTATATTTCATGGGGCAGAAGAAGCCATGGCAACCTCGACCACCGATGGTTCATAATTTTAGTATGGGTCCCCAATCTGCACCATTTTCAGCCATGTGGCCTCAATACCAGTATCCCCCTTGGAAACAATGGGTTCCTCAAGCCAGTCCGAATCCTTGATGGAATCAGGCCTGGCATGGATCCCCTCCCACTAGACATTTTCCTCAGCCTATGCCTCAGCAACAACTTCAGTTGCCTTCCAATATGCCCCCAGGAAACCCAGCCATTAGACCTCAGCTTCCTCTCCAGCCCAACCCAAATCCAAATAACAAAGGGGTTCAACAAATAGATATGTTGAACCTTCCATCCTACAAAATTTCTACCGCAGGGCTCAATGAGATAAATCTACAGTCTGGTCGGGTAGTAAATGCACCTACTTCACCCATTATCACAGAACAACTTGACAGTGAAGATACAGAACCAGAACAAAGAAGAGTGAGGGAGAATGTAGATCAAAACATAATAAACTAGACACCTCCCCAAGTTGTTCCTAATCAAGGTCATTTAACATTTCCCCCATATCCTAAAAGATTGACCTTGAGCAAACCAAACCCTCAAGAAAAATTTGATTTTCTAGGGGAAATACATAATATTTTTGTTAAAATACCTCTTTCACAAGCTATGAGGGACATATATATTTATGCAAAAACTTTGAAAGAATACTGCTCAAAGAAACCGAGTAGAAAACCTAAGGATCCATTAACTGTGCATGTAATGGGCAGACTATCCGATATCATATTAGGAAAGATCATGCCTGTAAAATAAGGAGATCCTGGGAACTCAATTCTAACAATACAAATTAATGGGATTGAAATCCCAAATGTACTGGTGGATTTGGGAGCAGCCATTAACATTATCACTGCTCAAACAATGAACACAGTAGGACTTGGAAACATTGAATCAACCCCTACTATCCTAGAACTTGCAGACAGATCCACAATTAAACCAATAGGGAAATTAGAGGATGTGATCATTTCAGTAGACTCATGGAATTACCCTATGGAACTCCTTATATTGCAGACTCGATCTTCAGTAGGTGGTCACCCATTAATCCTAGGAAGACCCTGGTTGGCAACTGCAGATGCCTACATAGGATGTCGGTATGGACATATGATCATATCAAATGGGACAATTACGAAGGACCTTAAGCTTTATTCTCCTGTGAAGCCAAGCCCATCTGAAAAATCATCAATCAATCAGAAACCTCTACCTAAAGAAGAGACTGAACCTGAAAATGAAGATGTTAGACCAGTTCTCACTATTGGTCAGACCCTTCGATTTAAAATAGAGACTAAAGATGATTCCATTAACGCCTTCATTAATGATTCCAGTTCTGTTTCCGATCGAACTCAATATATTATAGAATTTGCTATGAGCTGTGAGGCACAGGAGAAAATTGAACCAGAAGATGACATAGAAGAAATTCCTGTGACCCCATTCCATGATAGTACTCCAATTGAGATTGAACCAGGGAAAACACTTAATATCAACCCGAACCTTTCTGAATCCCAGACCAAACAGCTTTTGAAAGTCCTTCAAGAACATCAGGAAGCTTTTGCCTGGGATTATACCGACATGAAGGGTATCCCTGCTAGCCTATGCACTCATCATATTTACATTAAGGAAGATTGCCGCCCTGTAAGACAACCTCAACGGAGGATGAATCCTGCTCTCAAAAATATTGTTAAAGAAGAATTACAAAAAATTTTGGATGTAGGATTCATTTATCCCACCTCAGATAGCCAATGGGTATCCCCGCTAGTTATCGTTCCCAAAAAGAATGGTAGATGGCGGATCTATGCAGATTACAGGGAATTAAATAAGGCAACACAAAAAGACTATTTTCCTTTGCCATTCATTGACCAAGTCCTGGACACCTTGGTTGGAAAGAAGTTATTTTCCTTCCTAGATGGATTCAGCGGATATAACCAGATCCAGATAGCCCCGAAAGACCAGGATAAGAAAACTTTCACATGCCCATGGGGAACCTTTGCATATAGGGTCCTTCCATTTGGCCTGTGTAATGCTCCTGCTACCTTCCAGAGGGAAATCTTGGGATTTTTTTTCTGAATTGGTCGATGATAGTGTTGAAATCTATATGGATGATTTTACTCCATATGGGAATTCATTTGAGGAGGGATTGGAAAATTTGGAGAAGGTACTCAAAAGATGTAAACAGACCCATGTATCGTTGAGTACAGTCAAATGCCATATGATGAGGGAAGAAGGAGTAGTATTGGGACATTTTCTCTCAGTCGCTGGAATTCAAGTTGATCCGGCTAAAGTAGAGGTAATATTACATTTTCCAGTACCCAAAACACCCACACAGGTATGTAGCTTTCTTGGTTGTGCTAGTTATTATAGGCACTTTATAGAAATTTTTTCTAAAATAGCACATCCATTATTTCAATTGCTAACAAAAGATGCAGAATTTTTATGGACCGAAGATTGCGAGACAACCTTCACGAAAATTAAAGGGTTGATGTGCACGGCCCCAATCCTTCGAGGACCTGATTGAGAATTACCATTTCACATACATATTGATGCTTCTTAGACAGCAGTAGGGGTTGTTTTAAGATGGCAAGTAGAAAAAACACCGTATGCAATTTATTACATCAGCAAGAATTTAATTCCTGCTGAATTAAAATATACGGTGACAGAAAAAGAATTCTTAGCTGTCATTTATGCTATCAATAAGTTCTGACACTACATCACCGAGTATTCTACTATTGTCCATACTGATCATGTAGAAATCAAGTATTTGATGAATAAACCCATTACTCTTGGCCGTATTACGAGATGGTTACTATTGCTTCAAGAATTTGATATTACTATAGTAGATAAGCCAGGAAAAGATAATGTAGTAGTTGATTTCCTATCTAGAATGGATAACAATGATGAATGCACATCAATAGAAGACAGTTTCCCTGATGAACATATTTTTACAGTCTCTAATAAACCTCCGTGGTATGGAGATATTGCTAACTATCTTGCTACAGGGAAAGTGCCTCCTCATTTGTCATATAGGGAACAATGAAAGATTATTCATCATAGTGCCCGATATTATTGGATGGTAGGGTATATTTTTCATACAAGAGCAGATTAACAGATCTGGTGATGTGTGTCTGAAGATGATATCTATGAAATATTGAAAGTTTCCCATGATGGCCCTTGTGGAGGGCATTTCGTGGACAAAAGAACAGGCCATAAGGTGCTACAAATGGGATATTACTGGCCTTCCATTTTTCGTGATGCTCAGAATTATGTTAGGAGGTGTGATAGTTGCCAACATATGGGGCAGCCCAGTAAAGTGGATGAAATGCCTTTGCAGGCACAACTAGTTCTCGAACCTTTCGAGAAATGGGCTATTGACTTCATTGGACCCTTTAACCCACCCTCCCAGGAGAAAGTCCACATCTTGGTTTGTACTGATTACGTTACTAAGTGGGTGGAAGCCAAAGCAGTTGCGAAAGTAACATAGCAGGTAGTCTCAAATTTTCTATTTGAAGAAAGTTTTGCTCGGTACGGTACTCCAAGAGAGGTTTTTTCAGATGGAGGAGCACAATTCACATCAAACAAGATAGAAAATCTTATGCAAAAATATGGGGTCAAGCACATAGTGACATCTCCATACCATCCCCAGGCGAATGGACAAGTGGAAAGCACAAATAAGACATTAGAAAATATTTTGAAAAAAACTGTGGCATACCATCGTCGGGATTGGGCTCAGAAACTTCTAAAGGCTCTATGGGCATACAGAACAACATGGCGGAATACAACCGGGTTTTCACCATTCGAGTTGGTTTATGGGAAATCTCCATTGTTTCCAATTGAATTTGAAATAAGCACACTCAGAACAGCCCTGGAAGTTGGTTTAGATCTATCAGATGCCCAGAAGCACCCACTGGCTCAGCTTAATGAAATTGATGAAATACGTTCAATGGTTGTCCAACGAACTACTGCTATTCAGCAACAGAGAACGAAATGGCACGATAATTTTATTAGAAACAGGGTGTTTCAAAGTGGAGATTAGGCACTACTTTATGACTCTCGTTTTAAGGATTTTAAGGGAAAGCTTTGCACTCGGTGGATGGGACCTTATGAGGTGAATGTTGTATTTGATAATGGAACAGTCAGGCTAGTCACAATTGACGATACACGTACTTCCTTTATAGTCAATGGACATCGCTTGAGACTATACCACCGGCCGGCCTCTAAGGATGCTTTTATTAAACAACTCTCTGAGAAATCTGGTTTGAAGGTTATCAATGTAGATAATCTTTCCTCTACACCCTTGTAAAAAATAATAAAAAAATAATATATATATATATAAAATAAAGAATTTTGTTCTATTTTATTGTATTTTTGTAGGAGCTACGACTAAGGAGTAAAAATCAAGGAATGTTCATGTTACTGTTACTTAGTTGCTGTTACTTGGTTGCTGCTACTCCGATGCTACTACACCGGATGCTGTTACTCGGTTGTTGCTACTCATGTTGTTGTTACTTGGTTGCTGCTACTTCGATGCTGATACACTAGACGTTGTTACTCGGTTGCTGCTACTCATGTTTCTGTTACTTGGTTGCTGCTACTCCGATGCTGCTACACCAGATGCTGTTACTCGATTGTTGCTACTTGGTTGCTGCTACTCCGATGCTGCTACACCGGATGCTGTTACTTGGGTGCTGCTACTCATGATGTTGTTACATCGATGATATTACACCATTGTTGTTACATCGATGTTGTTACTCTGCTTCTGTTACACCGGATGCTGTTACACTGATGTTGTTACACTGTTGTTGTTTCTTAGATGCTGTTACTTTGATGCTGTTACTCCGATGCTGTTACACCGATGTTGTTACTCCGATGTTGTTACACCGATGTTATTACACCATCCCATCATCCAGGTAGGCCGTCAGGTACGCCTCCACGTGACTCGTATTTATTTAATTAAATATCCCATGTGAATATTTTAATGCCGCGGACATCAAAGATTTATGTCGGGGGGTGGGTGTCGTCATGCCAAGGACGATGTAATAATTACCCCATAAGTTAAGAATGACATCTCGCTCATGGTACACCTTACGAATCACATCAATATGTGGTATCATCATTTAATCCCATTGGGATTCGCAAAATGTCTCATCTATCTTGTACAAGTAATTATTATTCCTATTTTACCACACTTACCATACTCCTTTATGATTTTTCTCGGTTTTCGAAGAATTACCAATCGTATTTACCGTTACCACCTGTCAATTTTCACTATGTGGTTCCTCCAAATATATTACCCACCACCTTGCCCAACGGTCTGATGCTACAAGAAGTGCTGCTACAAGTCTCCACAGCATGGGTGGGCTGGCTATGCAGCATGAGCTTGAAAACACAGTTTCAGTTCGCAGCAATCCAGAGGTTTGGAAATTTTTTGTTGACGCAGGTTGGGATGTCTACTTTGACAGATTGCAGGGATTCGATGGAGGTATCATAACAGAATTCACACTCAATTTAGAGGAGAATCATTCGTGGCTTAGAGGTCTAGAAATTCCTGTTAAAGAGGAAGTAATTGCAGAGGTTAGCGGGCTGAGACAGCAGGGGCAACAATGGTTTGCTCGAAAGGTTTCTCTTCCGAAGTTTCCCGATTTTTTTTTTCAGGAAGGAGAAAGTGTAGTTCAATTGGGCAGGGGATACGAGCACAGAACTGTACGGTATCCTTGGAACGAAGTTGCAGGTTTCGTAATTAAATACATTACCTGCGATGGTCAGGCCTCAGCTCTATTCAACTATCACTTTAAAATTCTAATGCACCTCTGATTTCCACAGAATCATGAGCATGCCTTAAACATGCCATTCTTTCTATTAAAATAACTGCAGCATATGGCACAGGCTGCTCGGCGCTCCCGCCGAATGATGGCAGTACTTTCTAACCATGGACTGGTGCAATTATTGGTCGTGCATGCAATAGGCAGGTTGTGGGTTTCTTGGGTGGAACTCTGCGGATCGTCAAAAGAAGCGGTAGTAGATATGGTTGTTGCTAGAGAAGAAGAGCCATCCTCTCCGGCTGGTCAGGTGGAAGAAGAACCTTAGAGGAAATCAATCAAGAGGAACGAGAGGAAATGGAAATAGAAATTGATCAGGAAGAACCTGAGGAAGAGGAGATGATGATTGATCAGGAAGAACCTGAAGAAATGAGTATGGAGGAAGAAATCGGTAACGAAGACGAGGCTGTCACACAAGAACCAGCCTCACTGGAAAAAGCCACGGAAGAGGAAATAAGAATGGAAGAGTTGATTAGCGACATAGACGAGGCTGCCACACAAGAACCAGCTTCGCTCAAGGAACCCACAGAGGAAGGGATTATGGACGTTATGCAGGAAATTGATATTGTGATACAGTTGACAACCTTTGCTAATGAAGAACAAAGGGATGGAATTGTGGACAGAGAAATGGAAAGTGATGATGTTTCGCAAGAAACAACATCACCTGCTCCGATTAAAATGGATGTTGATACAGTTGGGGGTGCTACACAAGAACCACCCCAAATTCGGCTGGAATAGGAGGAATCAAACCGCGGAATTGATGTTGGACCTCAAGAATTGGTACCAACTGTGAAAACGAAGGTGATTCCCGGGGAAAAAGAGGCTAAAGAAGGAATGAGTCGGGTGGTCGATACTGTTCCACAAGAACCAGTATCGACCCATGAAGAAGAAGTGATAAGAAAAGGGTAGGAGGAAAGAAGGGAATTGAGCCACAGAATCAATGCTGCTCCACAAGAACTAGCATCGACTCTGGTTGAGGTAGTAATGCATGAAGTCCCGGTCCAACCCGGGAATGATGATGAGGGGTCTGTTCCCTGTTCTATGTTCCAATCCATGATGCCCAGAGGGGCAAGGGGATTTCGTTCGCTTAAACGGTTAGTGGAAGAAGTTGTTGTTCCCCCGGTATTAAAATTTGTTGACACAGCCAAGGTTGGCCTAGACACTACTGAACCAGAACAATTGGAGGTTCACTAGGAAGAAATATTCCTGTAGAAATATCAGAACACAGAGGGGTCAATGAAATTTCCGGCCAAACAGCAGAAGTTTCCGGAAGAAATGTAGAAGAAGAAGGACCTGTGGGTTGGGGGCTCGGCCAAGAGGGTTTGACGAAAGAATCGGGAGAAGATGTTGGTAGCATTCTGCCACCTTCTGAGCCTGTCATAGGTCCAGAGCCTAAATTTGGTATTAAACAGGAATGGGTCGAACAGTGCGAGAAAAGAAGGTTACCTCTTAAAAAGAGGTACCAGCTGCAATTCAGTGAAACCATGAGACTGAAAAGAGAAGTTTGGAGTTTGAAGAAGAAAGTTTCACATTTAAAAAGAAAGGTAAAGGTCTACAAATGGAGGTCAATAAAGCCGAAGTTTGAAGTCTCCATTGCAGCTACCAGACCGGCCCAATTGAAGAATTGTTTGAAGGTCGGGAATTCGTATTGGCCGCCAAAATTCAAAAATGGAAATCTGCAATGAGCGACCACAAGAAAGAAACAACTAGGGTTCGAGAATAGGCTTTTGGAGTCGTTACAGGGTACATAGATCAATTATACAAGGCTCGGTTGAAGCAGGCCAAACAGAAGGCTAAGATAGAAGAGTTGGAAGAACAAGTTCAGTTGCTAAAGACATATAAGGAGAAGATGTTCTCCCTAACACAACAGGTAATCGCGTGCAGACCTCCTGCACATAGCTATGCCTTATTCCTTCATGAAAAATTTCTTTTCTTTTGTCTTGAAATTATATATGATTTTTGGTACGAAATTGAGGACCCCATTCAATTTCTCTGTATTTTAAAAATTCATGATGTTATAGGACAACATTTAATGTGTGAGATCTACATGCATGGGTATTATTTAAAGCATGATCAGTCCTTTAACCCTGTTCCATTCGTGGGGGACATCCATTTATGGGCTTTTACCTCCTATACCATCAATCAGATTAAATGGAGAAAGGCTTGGGATACATTTGAAGAAAATCAAGCCGGAAAGCCATTAATGGTAAGAAGAGAGCATGGTCAGTCCGCGAATATTTACAATAAACATTATACCTTTCTACAAATTAAGGGCCGAAAGGAACACATGATGGCAACACAGAAGTGGTGTGCTGACCTGTGTGTCGGCCAGATTATGACATTTCGCTAGGAAGCCCTGGACAGTTGTCAGAAAAGATGGATGTTTTCTTCTTCAGCCATCAGGGGAAGAGAACCATTTGGGGCACCTAAATTTGCACGTGCTTAGAAATAATGTCACGTTATGTGGCATGTATTCATACTTGTGGGGTTAGATGGATGGGATTGAGATTTTGATTTCCCCTTTTATGGCTACCAGCTGAATAGTATACTCCTTCTTATAACGTTGAACCCGACTGGTGGAAAGACGTTGTTTTGACAGAAGGATATAGGCCACCGGGAACAGAGATGGTTGTAGAATATGACCTCACAGAGCTTCATGCCGATCACAGTCAGTCCAATCCAGACCTGAGGAGACAACGAGCTGCATGAGGACATGCAGATAGATCAGTTGGGAGGAGATGTTGGGCACTGGATTTGTATACTTTCTTCTCTCATTTTTACCCTACCTTTCTATCTCTTTGTGCCATTATTCATCTTAAAAGCATGAGGTAAAACCCTTCTTCCTATATTTTATGGGATATTTTATTAATGATGTACTTGTCATGGAGGTTTTACCTTTTTACGTATTAACTCCTATATTTCTTCAGATTTGGCTACAACAGGTTCGTCACGGCTGCAAGATAGGGCACAGCCCATCATTTTCTAGTACCTCCCTTATTTGCTGCTACAGCGTAACAACCATGGATGTATCAGCATTATCTTTGGCTTTCTTACGGTTTCTTGCTGGGCAATCCGGTTGCCGTTGTAACAATATGTATTTTTGTAACAATGGAGTTGTTGGGAGAAATTGGGGATCTCAGGACTATGGTATAAATAAGCCTACAGGCTACGAATCGAGAGACCCTTACACATATACATATCTGTAATTAATCTTCCTATTATTAATTGAATACACAACAACTCGTTGTTTCTCCTATAATCCTTGAGTTTTCGTAGCCCTGATCCAAGAGTTGGGCCCACTCTAGTGATCAGGTGCTGCGTTCTTATGTCTTTTCTTTCAGTACTATGTTTTGTGTGATTCTTTAATTTCTGTTACGGTCACGTTAATTGTCGTTGATGCTTTTTATTTCTTCAATTTATTTATTGTTGTTACAATGGTATTTGTGTTATAGATTAAACCTGTGATTCATAGCAGACCATGTGCTTGTATCTGCATATACTTTGTCGTTAGTCTTGAAATAAATAACACCCTCGGGTTGATAATTCATGTGGAAAAAGGATTGAATATTGTTCATATCTGGACACCAACAGTACTGCTGCAATAGTGTGCTCTGAGGCAAAGGAGAAAAAAATGAAATCTTTTATGTAGTCAGGACTAGCCAAAATAGGAGCATGGGTCAAGGCTGACTTTACCTCATTGAATTATATTTTAGCTTTAGAAATACACTTGATCTCATTGTATTCCTCAACATATTGGTGATCGCTCTTAAATTTTAGCCAAATTTGGAATAAACTGCCTCATAAAATTAATTTTTCCAATGAAAGATTGCACTTCCTTTTTGTTTCTTGAGATATCAACCTTTTCGATAACTTTAATTCTACCTGGGTCAATTCTAATACCATATTTGGAAATGATATGTCTAAGTAGCTTACCTTCTACCGGCCCAAAGAGTGACTTCTTTGGGTTCAATGAGATACCATATTTTTTGCACTTTTCAAAGACAATTTTCAAATGCTACAAATGATCTTCATAAAATGTAGAAAACATGTTGATGCCATCTAGATAAAAGAAAATGAAGCTATCCTTCTCATCTGTAAAATCAATTTCCATAGCCCTATGGAATGTTTCCCCTACATTCATAAGTCCGAAAGGAATTTTCACATACATAAATATCCCCCATGGTGTTGTGAAGGTTGTTTTATCCCAATCATCCGGATGCACTAAAATTTGGTTGTACTTAGAGAATCCATCAAGCAATGAAATTCTTCTATAATCAACTACCCATTGTAATATGTGATCCATCTTTGTCAAGGGGTAATTTTATTTGAGAGAAACCTTATTGAGGTTTTGAAAATCTAAACATAACCTTATCTCTCTGGTCTTCTTCCTCACTAGTACTAGATTTGACAACTACTTAGAAAATATAAAAGGGACAATAATCTTTGCATCAAAAATATTTCTCACCCCTTTTTCAATTAAGGGTAGAAAAATAGGGTAAGTCCTTCTTAGCTTTTTCTTGAAAGGTTTTTGATCTTCTTTGATAGGAATATTATGTTGAATGATACTTTTGTCATAGGCCTTCAAATCCTCATATCCCCATGCAAAGACATCAAAATATTCCCTCATTAAATCAATGTATTTATGTTTTTCTTCCAGAGGTAAATAGTTGGAAAGTTTTACAATTATTGGTTTGACTTCAGTCCCTATATTACAATCCTCCACCTCAAACTCAATAGGTTGTATTTTGGGTTTGTGAGCCACATCATTGAAATCAAACAACTCCTCCAATGGGACCAAACCTCTGGGAATTACATTCTCCTTTAGCTGCAAAATTTCAAGGTATGATTCATGCTTATTAGAGCTCTCACTGATCTGATTCAATTGAATTTCCACTCCATCATTATCAAAATTTCTTCCCCCATCAATATGAAAATTTACAAATTCTTCTTTCAATTGGAGAAAATTATCTAGTTGTTTTTCATTGTCAAAAAATTTCCAATACCTTATGTTATATGGGATGTCAGGCCTATGTTTAAATTCAACTTCATATTTCCTATTTGGATGAAATTAAATCTTACATGTACTTGTTGAGGTGTTCAATGCATCAACAATTACATTTTGATCTCTATGGACGACTGACAAATTGTATTCCGAAAAACATTACAGAAAATATAGAATAACATTTCTATATGCCCTCATTATTGCGTGTTTGGTTGAATACGCACCTTTAATTTGCTTAATTAATTATGGGTTCTTAATCTCCATGAATTCAAATCCTTTTGGATCCCACCCATTTCAACAGATGCAACCCCAAAATCAGTGCTCATATTCAACAACATTGTTGGTACATTCAAAAGCTAGCTTGTAGGAATAAGTCTTTGATCTTCCTAATTTTGGACTGATAATCCAAACCCCAACTCCAACTCCTTCCTTTCTAGCTTCCCCATCAAAATCCATATTCCACAAGCCCTCTCCATTATCATCATCCTCTGTTTTAGCCTCCAACATTACACCTTCATTTCTAATTTGTTGTCCTCGTTTTGAGCTTCATCCTACACACATAAATAATTGTATAGAATGAATGAATCCATGTTTGAATGTTCATAATAAACATGATGATTATTGGGCTTTTCTTGACTGCTTACCATGTACTTCATGATAGTTTCCCTAAACAACTTCCTTGGTTGTCCAAACACCAGGATAGTTGCATATGACATGTACATTTGCAACGAGCCTTTCAACTTTGCACCCAAAGACCTTGATAACAACATACCATACTTTGGTGGGATGTCAGAAAAAACCACAACCATAACCACACTCTTGGCTAGAATTTGTGTGAGAGTGACACATAAATATTTGATTAAACTAATACACTTTACCGTGCCTGATTAAAAAGAAAATAGGTCATTCTATGGTCTAGTTATATCCAACCCAAGCTTGTCCATGATTACTTTAGGCATTAAGTTGTGTGAAGCTCTTGAATCTAACATGGAATTATGCAATATCAAATAATTAATATTGAGGCTGACATAGAATGGTGTCACATTACCTTCCTCAGTTCCCCCTCCTTCGAATTCTAGACCAAAATGTAATTCCAGGTGATCATCATTTACATTCAATGTGTCTGGCACTTCTCCCACCTCTAATGATTTCAGAATTTGACTCTCATCCTTTTTCATCAACTCAACTAATGGAACATAAATTTTAATTTTGGATATAGGGATTTTTGTGGAGTTTCCAGTACATATTATGAGGTTTCCAGCATTCTACATGTATGAAAAGGTCATCAAGTATTAAATTTGTAAAGGTGTTGCGAAAACAGATAGTGCGCTACGAAAGTGGGGTACTGGCCAAAGGGAGGTCTACAGGTGTTTTCATACTTTCTCAGGAGGATAATCACCATCACAGGAGCATTTGAGGCATACCCAATTTCTTCCTTTTTTCGGTTAGAGGCCGCAACCATATAAATCTTGGAAGTCACTTTGATTTGCTGTGAATCTGCCTAATGGCACTATGAGTCTGGACAGTTAGCCACATTTTATCTTAAAATTTTAATTTTCACTCCTAGTAATAGTTTTGAGCATTTAAATAGATGGTAGATTATCCTAGAGGTTGTGTGTAATGTTTATTGGTTAGTATTATAAGTTTGTAATGTTTTAAACTTGGATTGGCTACAAGGAAAGCAATTCCTATTTTTAAGTATATGCACCATATTTTGAATGTATCTAGCTAAAATTAGTTTTGGTCAATGAATTGGACTACATAGGATAGGAGATTGAATATTTGGTGATGTATAAGGATATTAAAATCCTTGTCAAGGTTCTATTGGTTGAGTTTAGAGAGAATACGTTTTGTGCACTGTAATTTTGAAGACATTTTGCCAGTGAAAATGATAGTTAAAACATTGAATTTCACTACCCTGTAGCTATCAAATTTACATATGGAAAGCACAACAAGCCCCTTGCTGCAAATTCTTCTATTTTCACCAAAAATTATCTTTGAGCCAAAAATGAAGGTTTCAGGGTTGGGTTGAAGCTTCTTGCTGGAGTTTTGTCTTTGTACTAGCCTTTGCCAGTAAGTCCAACTTATCTCTCTTCCTCTTTCTTCCAACTTCTATGACTTCAGTAAGCCTTTTCTTTACCAACTTAAGTCTTCTTTTCAGGACCATGTTTTGCACATATAGATCCTTCACTTGCTTATGAAGAGGCAAGTTCCATTTTAGTTTATACCTGGCTTTGTCAAGAACTGGCATAACAACCTCTACCTCTTTAAACAAGGCCATATTGTCCCTATGGTCTTTCTCTGCAAGTTGATCCACCTGATGTTGCACACCTTCAAGCTGCTCCAATAGCTTCTCATATTCCTTTTGTTCATAAAAAACCATAGGTTGTATGGTCTCCTTCGCTTGTACCTGTACCTTGGCAACAAACCTATTCTTAGGTCTCCTTAAGTACTGAATTGGCTCTTTCATCTTTTCAACATCAATCACCACTTTACCCTTTCCTTTGGCATCATGTGTCAATGCTTCCTTTGACAGTTCTTCTCTTCTAGGCTGGATAGTTTCTTGAGACACTTTATGTCTAAGCTCCCTGTTCTCCTGCTGCAAATAAGCTATTTTCACTTATGCCTTGTCTAACTGATCTTGTAATTCCCTAATTTGTTGGTTTGTTTATCAATTTCCACCTCTATTTGTGTGCTTTCTAATTCCATGATTTGGATAGGGGATAATGGAGGGATCACATGTAATCTCTTGCTGCTGACCTTGCTTGGAAACCTTACCACCTTCTCTATATTAGGGGAGAATTGTAGTTTCTTAGCATTTTTCTTACCATCCAATTTGCCTTTGGTCAAAGGTTTCTTGACTAAGCTTGTTGCAGGTGAAACTTCCTTAATCACAACTGAAGGAGTTTCTTTCTTGGTCCTTTGACTATTTGAAGACTGTGTTACCCAGCCTGAAGAGACCAAGAATTCCTGTCATGTTTGCTCCCTCCTCTCCAAACAATGTAAAAAATGAAATGAGAACTGAAACAAGTACCTGCTTTTTTTAGGTAGCAAAATTAATCCTATCTCGAAAAGTGCTCATCCAGAATACACTTTTTTTTTGGAGCATATTTTTGGAGCATATTTTTTTTAAAATGTTGATGATTTTCATGCAGATTTTGAAAAACATCAACATTTATTTTTTTTCAGACATTTTTGACACTTTAAATGTTCTTATGTCTTAAGTATACGCCATTTTTTTAAAATATTAATTATTTAGCAAATTTTCAAGTTGTCTTATGCCTCTTTTTGTTTTTCTTCCTAAGATGTTAGTTTTTTAAGGGTATTCCAAACATGTGTTTTTTTGTTTGTCTTTGCAATGCTTTTTTTTATAAGGAAATTTTTAAGTTTTTTTGCAAAAAAAAAAAAAAAAAAAATATATATATATATATATATATATATATATATATATGTATATCAAATTAACTTGTAAAGATATATTTAAAAAACAAAATAAACAAAAAAAAAAAAAAAAAAAATTTAAACACGTAGAATCTAAAACAAAAAAAATTAGAAAATTAACCCAAAAAAACCAATTTTAGATAATTAAAAAAATAAAATAAAGAAATAAAATTTTAAAAACATTGAAAAAAAACATTATAATAATAAATAAACCATTAAAAAAAATAAAAAAATAAAAAAATAAAAAATATTTCAAAAAACATAATTTAAAAAAAAATTAATAAATAAATAAAATAAGCCCACCCAGCCCATCGATCGAGCCACCCTGGGCTTGGCAGGATGATTTTGAGAGTCGACCTTCCTTGCCTAGGGTCGCTCGGCCACTGGGCTGGGCTGACTTAATTTTTATTATTATTATAATATATATATATATATATATATTATAACTATGTTTTTTTATATTTTTATTTTATTTTTAAACTATGTTTTATTTATTTTTAATTTAATTGTTTTTTTAAATTTTTATGTTTTTAATTTTTATTATAATGTTTTTTAAATTTAATTTTAATTTTTTTTCTCGTTTTTTTTTTTTTTTAAATTATCTAAAATTGATTATGTTTTTTTTTTTTGGTTAATCTTCTATTTTTTTTTAATTATGTTTGTTTTGAAATATTTTTTTGTATTTTTATTTACTATTTTATACTAGATATTAATTTTTATTATAATGTTTTTTAAATTTAATTTTAATTTTTTTTTCTCTTTTTTTTTTTTTTTTAATTATCTAAAATTGATTATGTTTTTTTTTTGGGTTAATCTTCTATTTTTTTTAAATTATGTTTGTTTTGAAATATTTTTTTGTATTTTTATTTACTATTTTATACTAGATATCATTTTATTTTTCGGGATTCAACTGCGTTAAGTAAGTCATTCATCTATGACCATTTCCATGAAAGGTAGTCATAACTGACTAATTTCTCATGATTTTTAAATAGTTCAATTAATGCTCATTGCATCGGGTGATGCTCACAGGGGTGAAGAAGTGAGATTGAAACTAGTGAAATGAATCACATAGCATCAATCATCACTTTTGGGTCTTGCACCTGGTATATTTGTTTTGTTTTTTTTTTATTTATTTTTGTTTTGTTGGTACATTTTTTTATGTTTGATTTATTTTTTTTCCTTTTTAAATATGTTTTTATATTTAAACATATATATATATATATATATATATATATATATATATATATATATATATATATATTGCCATGTTTTTATATTTTTTTTAATGTTCTAATATATATTATTATATACTTCTTATTAATTTTTTTGTTTTTATTTTTCTCAATAATTTTTTTTTGTTATGTTTTTTTTTTAAGTTTTAATATATATTTTTATTTACTTATTATTATTTAAAAAAAAATTTGTGTCTTATTTTTTATTTTTTATTTCAATGTTTTAATTTTTGTTTTGTTTTATATTTATTTATTGTTTTGTTTTATTTTATTTTTTCCTACATGTTCTGTGTCAATCCTCCACTAGCAACCCAATCCCATTATGTGTCAATTTGATTGTTGATTTTAAAGTTTTCGTTGTAAAAATTCGAGCCCACCGGCATAATGTGTCAATTTCATTGTTGATATTTAAGTTTTCATTACAATGACTCAAGTTTTCCTACATTGTATGTCAGTTTGATGGTTACCTTTTAAATTTTTGTTGCAATGTGTCAAGTTGTCTTAGCCTAATATTTTTAAGTTGTCATGTTTTTAGCATTTAAAAAAGGAATTACTCTTGGAATACTGACTTTTTCATTCAGACGTTCTTTAAAAAAAAAAAAAATAGTCAAAAATGTTTCTATAATGACATGGTTGAAAAATTGTAAAAATTTTAAGGTTTTCAAGCATTATAGTATTCTAGCATCAACATTTTTTGTTTTTAGGTTGTTTTTCATGTTTTTTTGGAGTTTTTTTTGGCTAGAGTTCCAGTTTTGAGTTTATAGCTCCCGTTTCAAAGTTTACATTGTTTCAAGCTTGTTCAAGACTAGCAACTTCGTCAATGCAAAATGAAATATAGTGGCCTCCACTTGGCTTCCTTTTGTCTGCACTCAATGAACCATCTTGAAAAAACTCCTAAACAAATAACAGGGAAGACTGATAGCTTTCTTGCGAGTGAAATGTATTAAGAGCCTGATGTGGTAGTGATAAATACTACTGAGTCTTGCCTCCCATGTAAAGTACCTTTGGATGACTTCTTGCAGCTTGCCATGATGGTCATGTAAATAACTTCTAGGAACAAATGAACCATAACCCTTCTCGTGTTTAGGATTGAGAAAATCCTTGAAGGCAACCAAATCAAAATTTTTGAACCACTCCTCTCCACCTAAAGGAATCTCAGTGGCCTCAGATATTGTTTGAGCTGAAATTGGAAATGTCAAGCTTCCCACCATTACCTTCACACCATCAAAACCTTTAGAAAATTCTTTAGTCAACTTCAGATGGTATCCCTGCATTCTTTCACAAAATCTCATGCAGCCTACCTGCTTAAAAGCCACCCTGATTGCTAGGTCTACATTTATGGCTGAGATATCCTAAGCTTCAAAATGCACAATGGATCCCCCTTTATGTTTTTTTTCCTCTAGTGTTGCCATATTTTCAATTTTGCAGTGATTAATTTGGTAAGGTTACTAGGCAATAATGAAGGCGTTCCTGATTCCAAATCTTATGTCAATGTTTTATAACATACTCTAGAAATTACATTAAATTTCACAATAGCATGCACTCTCAAGTAACCTTATAAAATTCAAAAATTTGTAAATTGTGGGCAAGGAATTAAACTAGGGATAGTCACAATGTAGAGTGTCAAAAACGTAGTGTAGAAGAAGTTTTATCTTTTCAAACACTTTTGGTCATAAATTTTGAGGGAAAAGCTTTGGTAACAGTCCCTAGGCTAAACAACATTTGCATGCAAGGTTTACACAACAAAAAAAGTGAATTGGTGGCTTCGAGGAAGAGGTGTGATCCATGGTGTGGATTTGCAGTGCTTCAGGATGAAAGCGCGACACCATTTTAGGAGAAAAAACAGCAGAAAACAGAAAATTTGCAATGAAAATAAATTTCACCCTATCTACAAGATTTACTAGTCTATACTGGCATTTAACTAAAATTGCAGAATTGTTTCATTTCTAAAGGAAAAAAATCAAAATGAATTTGCACCTGTGAGCGAGAGTTTTACACTTGCATGTAAGAAAAATGGCACTTTCTGAACTCGCATCGCCCCTGCAGACTTTGCATAGTGAATAAAACAAGTGGACTGGAGCCTCCGATGGAATTGTTGAAGAACTGAGTGCTGAGGAGTGAAGATGTTAACGCAATTGAGGATGAAAAACAACTTGGAGCGGGTAATAATGATGTTGATCATGATTTTGAATGGCCAATTATGAAAACGCAACGCATGTCAGGATTCACGGTGCTTGGGAAGACAGAAGTATTGTACTCATAACCGTTAGCTTCATTTACTGAGATCGCTATTCTATTGTTGAAAAGAGTTCCAAACTGAATCATCACCGCTTCCAAATTTGTGCCCATTCCCTTGTCATGATTCTTTTGATGTAGAATTGATTTCCATTCTTGGAATGTGATAACCAAAGTTTGATTACAATGACATCTAGACTTTTTTATCATGACAACTAACCTTTTGTGATTACAACATCGAATAATGAATTCTTATGACCATTACATTTCAAATGATGGCAAAAAGACTTTTTGACTCTATGATATTTTGGCAAATATAACCTTGAAAATCATGAAAACCAAAACTAATACACTAGCAAGACCTTATAAACATGACCTCAAGTGACATAGTGAGAGTAACATTATCAAGATCCCTAGACCTCAAACACTCACAGTTATAACTAAGAAACAATTATTATTATTATTATTATTGTTCGCACCAAGATGAATTTTGTTTCAGTTCAAAAATGTAATAATATGTTGGTAAGCAAAACCAAAATCCAAATTATAAAAAATTTGATGTGTGTTATACATATTAGCTTTATTAAAAAAAAAACACACACAAATGAAAATATTAAATTTATTTTTAGAAATCTAAAATATAAATTTATAAGTGATAAGGTCTTTAAAATGTAAATTTTATTAATAAGTGATAAGTACTTTGAAATATAAAATTTATAAATAAGTGATAAGGTCCCTGCATTGTTGGAGATAATAAAATACAAAAATAAAACAAAAAATCATTATGAGTAAAAAAAAAATAAATTGAAATGCATTCCTAATGATTTAATTAAATTATAAATATACTGTACACTAACTTCAAATATGCATCATCACCATACTATCTCAAATTAATATTTAAAAAAAAAATGAAATAAAACAAAACAAAAATCAGAATCCATCAACATTGTCTTCTATCTCTCAAATAAATTTAAACCAGTATATCAAAGTTATCCATAAAGTTTCCCCCCGATTGGGGTGCCACGAGGAGGTTGAGAGGCGAGGTTTGGCGGTGGCATGTGGTGACGTGCATAGACCGTATGAATGACTCACCACCTCGCACGATTTATTGAGACATGAACACACGCCCGTTAATAATTCCCGTTGTAGGAATAGCTGGCAACCACAGGGGAGTGTCAGGTAAGTCTTGGAAAAAACTTCGAGATCGAATGTTAAGGTAGGTTGCATGCCGGAGAGGTAGCACTAATCCTGGAAGGCAGCAGAAAGAAACCGCAGCAATGAAGGCAGAAGGTTGGTGTCGGCAGCAGCTCACCTGGTATATTCTGCGTCTCCTAAATTTGTTAGCAACCATAACTGTAACTGTAACTTGGATGTCTCTCTTCAGAAATCCCTCTGAAAGAGGTTGTTTTACTATTCTAATGCCTTGTCCATACCTGCAAATTGGACATAGAATGTTTCATTGTATAGATGTGACCCTTTGCCATAGTTATGTGGCCAATTTCGAATTTCTGGATAGTTTTCAGTTGTTTTTTTTCAATTTTAAGGTTCAGGGTTTTGGGATTTTACAACATGCAGTCTTTAGCTTTTGGTCGAAGAATTCCATGGTCATTTTGATTTTCCTGGGCCCTATGGTGATACCCTGCTTTCGAACCCCCTGTAATGTCTCTCCTTATTCAGGTTTTTTGTTAGCATTTGGGAAGGGCTCTTATTTCGCAAATCCGGGAAGGGATTTGGGTTGGTAGGTCATCCAAAATGCTTCAGTCTCACAATTGTACGAGATAGTTAGCATGGCTAGGCATGACCATCCCAGCGAAAATACAGGAGGTGGAAATAGGTCCTATTGTAGGGTTTTCAAGACAGAGTCTATTCATGGGTTATTCTGGGGGGGTGGCGCAAACATCCATCTGGGGTTCCTGCTCATGCATTTTACGCTGCATTCTAGTAGGTTTATGATGTGTTTCAATTGGAATACGCCGCCTTTGATTCTGCATTTGAGTATGTATTTGAGTCTGCCTTTGCTCATAGGCTTACATCATTCTGGGAATACCTTCTCTTACATTTTCCAAAGGAACAGAAAGACTGTGGGCCCCAACTACAGTAACATCAATATTGTTATTGACTTCCTTTTGCCTTACACATGCCCTACAAAAGTTAAAACAGGTTTTCTCAGCTCTCTACCTGAAAATCCGGGGCAAAATAGAATCATGATTGTACGAGGACACACAACAATGGAAAAAGGACAAACTACAAAGAAGCAGGGTAGGGAAATAGGGAAGAAAAAGTAGGTCAAACCTATTGCAAGCTCCAACAAGTGAGGCAAGAAGTCCAAGAAAGAGGTTATTGAAAACCTTTTCGAAACCTACACCACAGGGAATCCTCCCCAAGTCCGCAACCTCATCCAAGGATGGGAGAGAGAAAATGGGCATAAAGAAGAAGACATAGAAATTCAGGAAGACGAAATGGACTTCATATTTGACCCAGGGAATACTAGAGGATGATTTTCCCATTTCCACCAGTCTATTGAGAGGAAAATTCAAGTGTGCACCAAGTAGACATGTCGGGGTCCAGTGTCAAAGACCCTGCACCGGTTGAGTCCTCAGATGACTGATAAAATGGTTCTCTTTTTGATGTTTCATGTTTTTAGCAGATAGCATTTATATTTTCAGGTTGTTGTCAGAATTTGGTAGATATACTAGTATGGAGTCTATAGACTATATGAGGAAAAAACAATTTCAATATTGGATGGCTTTTAACTTGCTAAGATGGCCAACAGACCTAGTTTCCTTCAGGCTGGTTGAGGTTATCGCGTTTTGATATGTAAACCTCCTTATATATTTTGATAAATAGAAAAATAGAAAGACACAGCTAAACTTACAAAAAAAAAGAGTTATCCATAAATTTTTAAATAATTTTAAACAAATGTGCCATAAAATATTAAAAAAAAATTATAAATTCAAACTTTCATAAATACAAAGGTTGTCCATAAAGTTTTACATATATTTTATTAATGTTCAAATAAATCTTCCAGAGTTAATCGATGGCTTGTGAGCTTGTCTTTCGCCTACTTTTTCGGTGTATTGTTTGGGGAATTTACAGGGCTAAGTACGTACTATGCCTCTGTATTTGACATGTGTACATATGGTCTACTTTCTTGCTCTTTTTAGTCAAGGAAACATTTAAAATCACGGAAACCAATATGAAATGAACTGTAGCACAGAGTTAACATTTAATTGTGCAATAACTCAGTGTGAATGTTTTCCCAATCACACTCCTTTGAGCAATATTTGGGAATCACTATGTTTCTTAAATGTTGTATAGGATAGGTATATCATAACTTATATAGATTGTATCACTATATTGTGGTAAGGATTGGGTATACATTGACATTATGAATGCTATCTCTCCTACTATATCGATTGATTGGTATTTCTGTAATATATGAATAAATCTATGATTTGATTTCTTCTTGTGAACTATAATTGGTATTGTGATGTACACATATCAATTATATATATATAATTTATATTTATATTTGATAATTTATAATTAAACCACGTATAAAAATAGTCTAACCAATGGTTTCAACCAATCAATAAATAAAGTTTTGGAATAGTCCCTACTGTTGGTTTGACTATTGAGTTAGGTTTTCCCATTGTATAAAAAATTAGAAGCACAAGCACATGCAAAATATAGTGTATAACTATCACAAGTTTAAAAAATTCAAGAATTGACATACAACTATCACAAGCACAAAAATGAAAGAATACATATACAATTATCATAAATAATAAACATATGTTATAAAAGTTTCCCAAGATTTACACCTAGCCACAACTACTAAGCCTAGTATTAGCATACAGCTTCCACAAAACATAAACATGTGTTTGACAAATTCACCCCTGAATTGAACATAGCCATTGTGACAAGCACCAACGTACATTTCCAAAGTAGCATAAGTCCCTAATTTTAATGGTAGCAATAATGCACAAAATGAATTTCCAAAGCATCTTGGACTTGAACATAGCCCCAACAATGGATGAAAAATTTAGTGTATGATTATTGCAAGCACAAAATTCTCAACATTTATGTAAAATATCACAAACATAATCATGCATTTCCAAAGTCACTCAATATTTAGACCTAGTCCCAACCGTTAATGCTAGCAATTGCATACAATTATCACAAGCACAAACATGAACTACCATGCAACTATCGCAAGCACACACATACATTTCGAAAGTCACCAATTACTTGCATGTAACCCCAATGACTAATGTAAGTATTAGTGTACAATTGTCATAAGTAAAAATATGCACAAGTATTGGAATACAAATATCCCCAACTACTAATGCTAGTATTGATATCCAATTATCAAAATCACAAACAAATATTAATAGAATTGTTTAGGACTTCTAATAGCACCAACCACTAATACAAGGACTAAAGTAAAACTATAACAACCACACAAGTGTAAGCATTAAGTTACAACTATCATAAACACAACAATGTAAACAATGGTTTTTAAATATCACAAGCATAAAAATGTAAACAATGACATGCAACTATCACAATCACAAACACAATCGACTAAAATTACTTAAAAATTATACATAACACTAGCACAATCTACTAATATTACTTAGAAATTACATATAACACTAACATAATCTACCAAAATTGCCTAGAAATTACATATAACACTAACATAATCTACCAAAATTGTCTAGAAACACATAACACTAACTACAAATACAAATAACGAGTAGTCTAAGTAGTCTTTAGTGAGACTTTTTGAAGACTTTTAGGGTGGCTTTTTCCAGTGTAATTTCTCTAAAATCCGACAGTAATTCATTGAAAAGAGAAGTTTGATTGCTAATCTTGTACAATCCAAGTGCCCTAAGAGTTTTTTAAGGGTGTTGAATCCATATATAGAGTCAAAAAACCAGTTTAAATAACAAAAACCCAGATTTTACCTCAATTTTTTTCACCACCTGAAACTCCAAAAAGTCGCACTAAAGACAACTCCTACAAATAATGATACACAAGACTCTTCTCCTCTGCTGCACCTTTGTCTTCTTTCTCCTCCCCTACTAAGGTTCTCCTCTCCATTTCCGTTTGCAACAAGAATATATTTTAAGCAATACCCAACTGTGGAATTTCCGTTTGCGAGAAATTTGCAGCAAGAATTTAGACCCAGCTATGGAATTTTTGTTTGCAAGACATTTGTAGCAAGAATTCAGACCCAGCTATGTAATTTCCATTTGCGAGAGGTGCGTCAAAATAGCTACAGGATTTCTTTCTGTTTCTAGCAAGAAAATACGACCCCACCAGTGGAATTTTCTCCGTTTGCGTGAGAGGTTGGAAAAAGAAATGAGGGGAGAGAATTTTTCCTCTTTGTTGCAAGAATTTTCAAACCAACTGCAAGAATTATTTCTGTTTGCGGCAAGAAACAACATACCAGCTGTGGACTTATTTCCTTTTGCAGCAAAGGTAAATTTACCTCATTTTTTACAAATTTTCTGCATTTTTTTTCTCTTGTTAGCAAATTTACTAACAAATTTGCTCATTTTTGTTACAAATTTCTATGTTTTAGGTGGGCAACATTTTGGGCTGGTCAGAATAAGCCTCGTAGAGTTTCAAGGTAACGTACTGTCAAAATCTAGTGAGCAGAGGTAAATTTCTACCAAATTTTATTACATTTCTCTTTATTATTATCGTTGATTCTGTACAAAAAAAAATCAGTGAGTTGCTACAATGGTGATCAGTGAATTGTCACAATGGTGACAAGCGAGTAGCCGCAATAGTGAGCAGTGAGTTGCCGCAATGACCACCCAATGAGTTTCCGCAATGGGTGAACTAACAACAACTTGTTGGGTCCCTGTTGCGACAATTATTTGGACACTGTTGCAGTAAATCGCTTGTCACAGTTGTGGAAACTCAGTTGTCATCGTTGAAGAAAATGGCTTGTCACCGTTGTGGAAACTCCATAGTCTAATGATTCATGCTCATGTTACATATTCTTCTCTGTGTTGTTTTCAGCGAAAAAAATGAACAAACTTACAAAGGATTGGTAGCCATAGTTGAACAAATCTCTCCTAATCATTTCAATAACAATTGATCCAAACACTATAACTATTAATACTTAGTTGAACTTGATTATCATTTGATTTTCACTATTGTAGTGATGATTATTTCATAATGTAATTATTTTTCACTAATAAGAATTAAAAAATTAAAACATTAAAATTATTAAAAATTCAATATGGATATCTCAAAGTTAGAGGTCAATCAAATAGGCTTTGAAAGTTTAGGCCTTTTGAGATTTAAATAGCAATAAAATTAGCACAACCACATTATTAAAGTGGTTGAAATACGCCGATAGCCATCGTTTTCCATATTTAATGCTATTGATAAGTGTATCAAAGGTGGAAATGACATCAATTAATGTATTTAAATGACTTATTAATGTGGTTGTGCTAGTTAACACAAACATGTGTGGGGAGTATTAGCATGCCATGGTTGAATATGGCTAAATATGTTCAAGTTAAGGTTGAGGAGGGTTTATTATGGAAAACATCTAGTTGACTATGGAAGACTAAATTTCTCCACATTAAACATTAGTTATCTATGATAGGGGAGTATTAGCATGCCATGGTTGACTATGTGATCCAGATTTATGCAGGAACGCAACAGAATACAGAAATAGCCATAAACATAGAGATGCAGTGGAAATAATGCGTCATTTCATTAATATCAAATAACAAAAATATGCTTACAGACATAATGGAAATAAAATAGCTAGGGTGCTGGTAGCAAATCTCTGCAAGGAAAGGATGTGGTGACGCTGCCTGAACCTGCGAGCACGGTATTCTGATGAGGCTCAAGGGCCTATTTATTATTGAGAAACAATGGAAAAACTGAAACGTCCAAAAACCTAACTCTAGGAGATGAAGCGCCAAAATTGTGGGTCCCGTTTGGGTAAATTGGTGTTTCAACTTCCCGGGGACGTAACTTTGGCATCCGATCTCCGTTTGACACGATCAATAGCTCGTTAGAAAGATATATCTAAGGAGTACAACTTTAGATGTGAGAAACAACATTCCATTGACCCATGTTGCTCCTAGTTTTCCCAAAAAATGTCGTTTAGGGCCTCAAAATGACTCCGAAAGTTTAGGACCCGAAAAACTGCTAAAAATAGTAAGTTGTGCTGCAACTTAAAAACTAAACAAACTGATGGTGGGGGGTCAAATGGAATAGGTGGGTGGCCACCAATATCCACCTGGATCATTAAGGCCCCAAAATGGCTCCGAGAGTGCAGGACCCGAAAACCTGCTAAAAATAGTAAGTGGTGTTGAATGTGAAAAGCTGCAAGAATTGATGGTGTGGGTCCAAATGGAATAGGTGGGTGGCCACCGATATCCACCTGGATCATTCCTCCCTCCTTAGGAAGAAATGGTCCCCATTGCATTGAGATCCTCCCTGAGATGAAGTAAATTCTGTTGAATTGGGTATTAGATTTGTTGAAGATGTCATGGACCTGTGGTCAAACATTCTGGATGCATTTAGTAAATTTGGTTTCTTTATCAACCTCAGACAGTACATGTGTGGATTTTGTATGTTTATTTTCAG
Source organism: Pinus albicaulis (assembly GCA_034641835.2). Taxonomy (NCBI): domain Eukaryota; kingdom Viridiplantae; phylum Streptophyta; class Pinopsida; order Pinales; family Pinaceae; genus Pinus; species Pinus albicaulis. The sequence continues at coordinate 96,810,416 of CM076575.1, forward strand.
GAGGTATGGCAACATCAAGCGACGGTGCGTTGTGGGTCAGATCAATGGAGTGCTTGTCTTGACAGTGTAGAGGAACCTCTATGAGTGAGGAGAAAATGTCCTCGTATTCCTCCATGAATTTTTCCATCTGCTACAGCCATGCGGGGGAGCCCTGTTTCGTGATTTTGGCCACAATATTCTTCTTTCCCTGTGAGCGATTTGTAAGGAAAATGAATTTCCTGGTTTCGGAAACAATCTTACTGCGTTGTTTTGTAGTAGTCAAAGAGATGACAGGAGGCGGTACTACCTCCCGTATCCTGTACAAGTTATTTCCCAAAGTAATAATAACAGCATGAGGCCTAGACTCATACACAACATGTCGCCTCCACAAGTATGGTTGGCCCAATAATACATCAGCTACATCAAGAGGAGCAACATCACATAATACCTCATCCGTGAATGACTTGATGATGTACAGAAGGCGGCACTGTTGGCGGATGCGGATATCTCTCCTTGGGTGAAGCCACCCGATGGTATATGGCTGCAGGTGTGTTATGGTCGGTAGGCCGAGCTGCTTCATGACCTCTGCTGAAATGAGGTTCTTTTAGCTTCCGCTATCGACAAGAAATTGCAGTGGAGAACCCTTCACCCACATTTGCGAATGAAAGAGGCGCTCCCCCTCCTCTAGATCCTCTGGGTCCTCCCTCTAGATCTTGGTGGTGGCAACAATGGCACTGGGATCCGCATCAATGATCTGCTTCCCTTTGTCATTTCCTTTGTCTGGTTCTGACTCAGGATCAGAAAATGCATCTGATTCAAGTTCCTTTAGTTCGGCCACCAATGACTGTTTGGCATGACACTCATTTGTGCTGTGAGTGGGGCTATTATGAAATTCACACCACTCCCCTGTGTCCTTTTAATTTGTGGTAAATTTCTGAGTCGCACCGCTTTGGCTTTGCCCCTTGTTCTTCGTTTCGGGGGCACCTTTCGAATTCGCAGATCCAAAGTCTTGCTTCTTCTGCTTAAATTTCTGCTCAATCTTGGCGGCATAGCAATATGTCGTGCCAAGCGATGTAATGTCGAGGAAATTCATTTCCTCCTGAATGTGTTTGTGTAGATATCCATGGTACTTGAGCACCAAATGTCTCTCTGAATCTTTAATACCCAACTTTGTGCGCAGGGTATGGAACAGATTCGTCAGTTCGTGCACATCTTGATCCTTTTGTTGCCGCATCGTGGTCCATTGGATGTATTTGTCCTCATAGCTCCCCACGGGGTAATATTGTTCCTTGATGCCATCTCGGAATGAATTCCAAGTGGGAGTGGCCGAGAACGAGAGGGTTCCCCTTCGTCCTCTTGCTCGTGGTAGTTTCCACGATGTGGCTTGCGAAGGCCACTTTGGGGTGCAAAAATAATATTTTCTCGGTCGAAAAACATGGGCCGAAAATACCCCTTCTAGGCAAATTCAACCCATCTATCTACGGCGTGTGCATCTATTTGACCCTTAAATAAGAATATCAAATTTTGTGCCTTGAAGAATGCCCCTCATAGTGGCTATTATGGAGTGCGGATGCGCGTAAGTAAATAATCGTTGAAGAGATGCGAAACAAAGAATTATCCATCATCGCGTTCCTTTGTTTCTAGGGAGCACTCCTGCGGCTCAATATCTGATGAGATCTCACTCCTTGTTCTTTTCTTTACGGCAACGGTAGGTACGTAAAGGTTGGGCCCAGTCTTACGGTTCAACAAGATAAATTGCTTTATACCCCGGCCGCATTAGGGACATGCAAAGAAAAAAAAAAAATAACGAATATACAGTACTGTGATACTTTTAGTTTATTACCTGAATACCAACGAATACGGAAATAACCATAAACATAGAGATGTAGTGGAAATAATGTGTCATTTCATTAATATCAAATAACAGAAATATGCTTACAGACATAATGGAAATAAAATAGCTAGGGTGCTAGTAGCGAATCTCTGAGAAGAGATGTGGTGGCTAAAGACCTCTGAACTGTGTTACAATGAGGCTCGAGGGCCTATTTATTATTGAGAAACAATGGAAAAACTGAAACGTCCAAAAAACTAACTCTATGAAATGAAGCGCCAAAACTATGGGTCCTGTTTGGGTAAATTGGTGTTTCAACTTCCTGGGGACATAACTTTGGCATCCGATTTCTGTTTGACACACTCAATATCTCGTTAGAAAGATATATTCGAGGAGTACAACTTTATATGTGAGCAACATCATTCCATGGACCCATGTTGCTCCCGGTTTTCCCAAAAAAACGTCGTTTAGGGCCTCAAAACGACTCTGAAAGTTCAGGACCCGAAAAACTGCTAAAAATAGTAAGTGGTGCTGCAACTTAAAAACTGAACGAATTAATGGTGGGGGTTCAAATGGAATAGGTGGGTGGCCATCAATATCCACCTGGATCATTAAGGCCCCAAAACGGCTCTGGGAGTGTAGGACCCGAAAACCTGCTAAAAATAGTAAGTGGTGTTGAATGTGAAAAGATGCAAGAATTGATGGTGTGGGTCCAAATGGAATAGGTGGGTGGCCATCGATATCCACCTGGATCACTATGGCTAAATATTTTCAAGTTAAGGTTGAGGAGGGTTTATTATGGAAAACATATAGTTGACTATGGATGACTAAATTTCTCCACATTAAACATTAGTTATCTATGATAGATTATGATTGACTATGGTTCATCATGGTTGTCCATGTTTGATCATGTTGAAAGTGATCAACCAACGTTTAAAACAACCAACCATGGTGACAATGGTTGACTATAGTTGACCATCATTGATTATAGTTGTTAAGTTGTCCATGGTTGACTATGGTTTACCTAGGAAATCTTGTAAACATAGATAAACCTACATAAGTTAAACTAGTAAACCTAATAAACCTAGGTCAACCTTGTAAACCTAAGTCAAACTATTAAACCTGTAAAGCTAATAAACCTAGGTCAACCTAGTAACACTAGGTCAACATAGTAAATCTAGGTCAACGTAGTAAACGTAGGTATACCTAGTAAACCTAGGTCAGCCTAATAAACCTAGGTCAACCTAGTAAATCTAATTAACTTACTAAAGCTTGTCAACCTAGGTCAACCTAGTCAACCTAGGTAAACCTAGTCAGCTTATTTAAACTTAGAAAACCAAAGTAAACCTAGTAACTATAGTAAACTTAGGTAAACATAGTAAATCTATGTCAACCTAGGTCAACCTAAGTCAACCTAGTAAACTTAGGTAAACTTGGTAAACCTAATAAACTTAGGTCAACTTAATAAACCATGGTTAAACTAGTAAACTTAGGTCAACCTATTTGATCTAATAAACCTAGTAAATGTAGATTTACCTAATAAACCTAGGTCAACCAAGTAAACCTAGTAAAATTATTAAACCTTTTTAGTTCACTTGTCTTTATTCCAAAAGGAACTACAATGGTGGAAAATCCTTACCAAAATAGACATTACAAAATTCTTACTACAGTATATCTAAAAACAATAATGTAAACACTTCATGAATCGATAATGTCTATAATCATACTGCCACTGAAAATATAATGTCAATATTGTAGCACCTGCATAAACTTCCTACTGATATATATTGTTATTTTCTATGTCATAACTTAACTAAAATACACATATCTTCTCAGAACAAGACCTTATTCTGATATGAAAATCCAGAGTTGTAAATCCCATAATGCAATATATATATATATATATATATATGTATATATATTTCCTCTCATTTCCCTTCAAGTTTTCTATGCCTGCTTTTTTTTCCATGATTTCCTCATAATTGTTGTGATTGATGTATAAGGACATGCACACAACTATTTTTTTTTTTAAGATGACGATATTTTTTTGCGATATACATTTCAAATGTCAAAATGTGATGGTATTGCCTAACAATGTCGATTTTTTTCAATTAACATACCTTTAATTTGGAAACCTAAGAAGATAACATGCTTTACAACCTTTTAAAATTCTAGTTCATTGATATATGATTTGATTGACAATATGAAAACATATTTTCTATATTTTCATAACGATGTGTCCTTTTCCCTCATGAGTTGCTACCATTGTAACAGGGAGTTGTTGCCACTATAAAAATGAGTTGTTGCAATATAGTTTCAACAAATTAATCCAAAAAGATTTCATGTAATTGTTTTATTATTTTGTAGATGATGAAGAAGTGGACCCTAATCATTCAAGTATGGTGCCATCCAAACCCTGGCCAAGCACAAATTAGATTTTTGCTTCAAAATGAAGCACTAAGTCAGGTATATCAGAACAATAGAGAAATTCCTAGAAGAACAACAAATAATTGATCCAGGGATTGAAAATATGTTCAAAAATCAAAGTGCTCAAATTCTCCTAAAACTAGCACCAAATCGTAGATCTCATTGTTATGATTACAACGATGCTTGAATCTCCTCAATCCAACACCGTATGAGAAAGTTATCACGTTCTGAATTTTTTGGCAAACAACCAAAAATTCAGCTTGCAGGGTTGACTGGACAACTCACTGGGTAGGTCGTACAATGATGTTGTGCTGATGTCAGCAGGTGACTGTGCAGTACGGTTTCTATAGGAGAAATCGGGACCGGAAAATTTGTGAATTTTGATTGGTTTTTCTGATGCCGGTTAGGCCAGTTGCAGGCCACCATGTGGACCAATTAATGGTTGACACATGTCCTTGTAGAAAGGCGCCACATGGATTTGATTTTGGTGAAAAAATTATGGTTTATGGACTAAAAAACTCGCTGAGGTTCAGCCCCACGACCTCATAGCACACAACTAAACGACTTACCAATATACCACGTGAATGGTTCTTATTATACATACTAGCCAAATTATATTTAATGACAAACAATTGGCGCATTTGGGGGGAGCAGACTCAACTAGACGATCCTGTGGTCATATCCCATGGCACATAACCAATATCTGAGGCATAAGGGGTGGGTATTTGGCCCCATCCCCAAGTCCTCTTTATTATACATAATCGTCAGTGTATGGTGCAGAGGGGCAGGGTGTGTGGCACCTTGCTTGAACTCCAGCAAATGATCACATTTACTTGCACACAACCAAGAGGAGAGGGTCAGCGAGTGAGTGGCCTCTAGCTCGTGCCCTTGGTCATATATTTTCCACGTGACCCTATTGACGTGCTTAACCATTCAAAAATTTGCACCATTTTCGGAAAAAATTTCGTCGAACCCACACGAGTTTTTCTCCTCGCATATCCTCCAAAGGAAGAATTTGTTGCCATTTTTAATAGAGGGTCAATTTTGTAGGAGAATTAGCAGGGAAATGAAGAAGGAGGCCTAACCTAGCCATTTTCAACCTTTTTGAGCCCAAAAAGAGCCTACACAAGGGTTTTTGGGTGTTTTGAACATAATGGTAGTGTTATTTTTGTGACTTGAGTATTATATGTTGATTTAATTTGAAATTTGAACATATAATTTAAAGGGCCAACATTGGAAGTTAGACCCAGAGATGTAGCCTAGGAGGGGTGACCTCTGTCATCAAATTGTTATTTTGTGACGTCGCATGTTTTCTATTTTTCACTGTTAAAATATGCAAAACTTAACAAAATTTGCTAAGTTATGTGATTTTGCAATTTTGATCCATTTCCCACAATACATAAATTAGCTTGCAAAATTTTATAAGAAACCTTCAAATTGTTAATTTCAGATCAGTTTGGTATTAGAACATGGTTTTTTTGAAGGTCTGATAGTTTTTGCAAGTGTTTTCTTGAATGATTACAAGGTATAAATTGAAAAGAGGTGGAGTGCTTGAAGAACCAAACCCTCAAATTGGTTCAAGGAGGTCACAAATTCCACTAGTCATGGCATATGAAGAAGGACATGAGCTGATGTCTGAGGATGAGAGAGAGATTTTATAAAGGATTTCTATGATATGTTTGAGATGATGAAAGTGTTGTATAATGATAGGACAACAAGGTTGCAAGGAGGAACTTCAAATCATCTAAAAGGTAATGGTGGTGATGGGAGTAAACCTCCACCTCCTCCTTCACCTCCATCTACACCACCATATTCACCTCCTTCATCTCAAATATATACTCCTCCTCCATCTCCAAAAGGACATGCTAAGTTTCCTTTAATTAAGCTTGATGTCAAGTTTGAAATGACTACGTACAATGGGGAAGTAAATGTTGAAAAGTTGGATAATTGGGTTCGGAAAATTGAATTTTATTTCAAGATTCAAAAGATTAATTATGATGATATTACAAAGATCCAACTTTCTTCTCTTCATTTAGAAAGTGCAACCCTCATCTAGTGGGAGGCCAGAACTCAAGAAGATTTGAAGAAAAGTGGTAAAATTATCTCTTCTTCGAATGATTTTATAGCCGCGAAGGAACTTTTTTCCATTAGCATATATGAAAAAATAAATTATGGATTGGAAATTTTTTAGACAAGCTAAATGTTAGAGATTCCAAAGTTACACAAAATAATTTATAAGAAGAGATTTAATCTTGGGTGTTGATTTGTCTTCACAAGATACTCTCCTTAAATACATAGGTGGATTACATAATTATTTGAGACATACTATACTTATGTTTAATCCCACAAATATAGATGAAGTATGTGTTCAGGAAACTCATTTAGAATCAAGAGGAAAGAATGTTCCTCAAGAGACTAAAAATAAACCTTTCAAATATGGAGACAAAGGAAAGGGGAAGTTTAACGGCAAAGGAAAAAAGAATGTTGCAGTCAAGAAAGAGGGGGAGAAACTTACCCATAAACATCGTTCAAAAGAAGGCCATGATGAAGACCATTTTTGGAAATTACATCCAGAATTGAGACCAAATAATTTCAATAACAAGGGCAAAAAAAGACTACTACTACAACTCAACAAGATCTAGGATCTGATTCAAGTGATAAAACCAAAATCACAACCATGGGAATAAAAAGTAAAAATTCTAATGAAAGTACTAATTCGTCTAGTAAGCCTATTGAGTCTCAAAATGATAAATAAATAAGTTAGATTTTCCATATCAGGGTCATTACAAAACATAAAAAGTTGATACATTATTTGATAGTGGATCCCAAGTCAATCTTATCTCTAAAGAATTTTTCAAGAAACTAAATCTAGAAACTACACCTCGTACTAAACCTTACTCTTTGGGTTGGATATCTAATGATGCCAAATTACAAGTGAAAAGAAAACGTAAACTCAAATTCGCCAGCACTGCAAATTTTATATATGAGGTAGAGCTTGGTGTTGTACCACTTGATATTTGCGAAATTTTTTTAGGGAGTCCATACTTGTATGACCAAAACACCATATTTTATCATCACGAGAACAAATATCATCTTTTCAAAGATGGAGTTGAGTATATTGTTAGAGAACATAGCAACAAGATGAACTTATCTCTTGTTAGTGTTGGTCAGATGAAAAGACGTAAGAATTTCATGTTGTTTATGATTAAAGATAGAGATATTGTTGAATCTAAATCTTTCATGGGATGTGATTCAAAACTCAAGCATGAATTGGTTGAAGTTGTTAACACTTATGACAATATGTTCTAGGAACCTGAAGGGTTGCCTCATAAAATAAGAATGCAACATGAGATTAATTTGCAGTAAGATGCACCACTTCCAAATATTGGCATGTATAGAATGTCAGTTTTGGAGAATGCAGAAATCAAGAAGAAAAGTCAAGAGTTTCTCGACAAAGGGGTCATAAGGCATAGCACATCTCCTTGTGGGTCTCTTATTTTTTTGGTTCCAAAGAAAGATGGTACATGGCGCATGTGTGTGGATTTTAGATCTTTGAACAAGATCACAGTAAATAATCGCTATCCTCTTCCTCACATTGATGATTTTATAGATGAGTTAAATGAAGTTGTTTAATTTACTAAGTTAGATTTGAGAAGCATTTATCATTAGATAAGGATTGTTGAAGATGATATTTGGGAAACTGCTTTCAAGATAAAACAAGGTTTTTTTGAATGGTTAGTTAAGTCATTTTGGCTTTGAAATGCACCTACAACATTCATGAGAGTTATGAATGATGTGTTATGATCATTCCTTGATGATATTGTCATAGTCTACTTAGATGATATTCTGATTTTCAGGTAGACTCGTGAAGAGCATGTCAAGCATGTGAAACAAGTTTTATATGTCTTGAAAAAGGAGTTGTATTTGAAGATGTCTAAATGTGAATTTGGGAAAACCTCTTTTGTTTATTTGGGTCATATTGTAGGAGGGGGTGAATTGAAGATTGATCCCTCAAAATTTGATGTTATTGTGAATTGGACTAAACTTAACAATGCAACACAAGTTAGGAGTGTTTTGGGAGGAACTCAATATTGGAAATTTTTTATAGCTAACCTCTCATTCATTGCAACACCATTACATGCTTTTAAAAGTGTGAAACGGGTCTTTTATTGGGGAGGCCTGCAACAAAAATCCTTCAATACACTAAAAGAGAAGATCAGTACAACACCAGTCCTAGCACTTTCAAATATTAAGAGGCCATTTGAGATTCAAATCGATGCAAGAAATTATGCTATGGGAGTAGTTTTGATGCAACATGGTAAGCCAATTTGTTATCATTATGAAACCTTTACCAATGCAGTAATTAACTATCCAACTTATGATAAAGAGTTGTATGCTTTGGTACAATGCGTAAATAAATGGAATCATTATTTGATGTGTAAATAAATGATTATTCATACTGACCATCAACCTTCTCTATATTTACAATCACAAACCAAGACATAATAAGCTATACATTTCAGGTAGATGGGATTTCTACAATAATTTTATTTGGTAATAAGGTACAATAAAGGTATATAAAACAAAGTTGCAGATATGTTATCAAGGCCTATTTTTAATGCATCTCTTATTCTTAAGCATAAATCAACCATGCATGAAAGTCATATTGAACAATATGCTCAAGATGAATGTTTTAAAGATGTTTATGAAAGTTTGAGTCAAGGAGATCATATTGAAGAGTTGGATTATCATGTTCATAACAAGTTGTTGTATCATCTTGGCAAGTTATGTGTTCCATACGGTGAAAGATATGTGTGCTACTAGAAATCCTAGTAATAGGAAATTAGGCTTGTACACTTCAATTCCTATTCCTTCTTGTCCTTGGGAAATTATTTCTATGGATTTTGTTGGAGTACTACCCATTTCTAGGAAAGGTCATGATTATCTATATGTTGTTGTGGATACTTTCAGCCAATTGTGTGTGTTGATTCCATGTAAGAAATAGGTTACATCTTATCATACCACAAATATGTTATTCCAAAATGTATGGGTTCACTTTGGGTCACCCAATTATATTTTTTTTATCGAGATTCTCGATTTGTCGAGAATTTTTGGTTAAGTTTATGGGAACGCATGGACACAAATTTGAAGAATAGCACCACAATTCATCCACAAAACAACGTCCAAACATAGGTAGTGAACAAAAAAATAGTACATATCCTTGGAGGATATTGTGGTAAGCATACTAAACTTTGGGATGAGCATTTTCATTACATCCAACATGTCTAGAATTGTGCCAAGCACTCATCTACACAAGTATCTCCATTTGAAGCTTGTTTGGGTTATTTTCCAAAGTATCATTTAGGTTTCATATTTGGTAAAGATATTTCAATAGATGGACATAATGATGTGGAAAAATCCAATCATTTCATTGAACAAATTTAGATAGTGCATCAAAGAGTACAAGAACACTTAGTGAAAAGCAAAGCCAAGTACAAAGAAATACATGTCAAGTAGTAGGTTGATCATGATTTCCAAGTGGGAGATCAAGTTTGGTTGTACATCAAAAAAGAAAGACTTCGAGGTGAAGTTAAAAATCTCAAGCCAATCATATATGGTCCTTTCAAAATCTTGGAGAATATTGGTAACAATGCTTTCCGATTAGATTTTCCACCTTATATCAAAATTTATTCTATTGTGAATGTGGAAAACTTGAGATTGTATGAACCTCCAATGATTGATGATCATGAAGATAATGTTCATATTCCATCTATAGAAGATTTTTTTCTTACATATTTAAATGAGTTACAGGAAGGCTCTATTCTTGACAGGAGGACCATGACTTCATGTAGAGGCAATGTGGAATATCTTTGAGTGGGACTCAAAGGTACCAATCCAAGTGAAGCAAGGTGGATTGAGTTAAGGAAAGTTAGAGAGTTCTACCCTCACTTACTTGCTGAGTAAAAATGAACTTTTGGTGGTCCAAAATCTTCTAGTGGGGAGGAATGATCTAGGGGATAAAAAATATGTTCAAAAATTAAAGTGCTCAAATTCTCCTAAATGCAACGCCAAATCGTAGATCTTGTCGTTTTGATCCACCAACACTTGAATTACCTCAATCTGACACCATATGAGAAATTTATCACATTCTGAAGTTTTTGGAAAATAACTAAAAAGTCAACTTGTAGGGTTGACTGGGAAGTTGATTGGGCAGATCGTGTGATCATGTGGTATTGACATCAGTAGGTGACTGTGCAGTATGCCTATCAAAGGACCAATCAAGTCAAGACAAGTTGCAACATTCGATTGGTTGTTGTGATTTGGTTTAGGCCAATTGTAGGCCACCACATGGCCCAATCAATGGTTAACAAGTGGCCCTGTAGAAAGGCACCATGTGACTTTGGTTTTGGCACCAAAATTATGGTTTATGGAATAAAGACCTTAGTAGGGTTCGACCCCATGAACTCATAGCACACAACTGACTGACTTACCAATATACCACATGATTAGTTGTTATTATACATAGTCATCAAATTATATTTAATGACAAACAATTGGCGAATGTATGGGGTGGGGGGGGGGGGGTGTGGGTCGGTGGGCTCGCCCGACTGGCCCCGCCCGTGGTCATATCCCATGGAACATAACCAATATTCGAGGCATAGGGGGTAGGGAGTTGTTCCCAGCCCCCTGTCCTATTTATTATACATAATCGTCGGCGTATGGTGTGGAGGGGTGGGGCACATGGCACCTTGCGCGTGCCCCAGCCAACGGTCACATTTACTTGCACGTGAACAAAATTGGAGGGTTGGTAGACATGTGGCCTATGGCCTGTGCCAGTGGTCATATAATTCTATGTGACCAAACCAAGGGGCGGAGGAATAGGGGTGCGACCATATTGGCGTGCTTAACCATTCGAAAATTTGCATTTTCGGTGGAATTTTCACTAAACCCACATGAGTTTGTCTCCTCTCATATCCACCAAAGGAAAATTCACTGCCATTTTTTACAGAGGGTCAATTTTTCAAGATAGTTAGCATGGAAATGAAGAAGGAGGCCTAACTTTTCAGCCTTTTTGAGCCCAAGAAGAGCCTACACAGGGGTTTTTGGGTGTTTTGGACGCAATGTCAGTGTTATTTTTGTGATTTGAGCATTGTGTGTTGATGTAATTTGACATTTTAGCATATAATTTAAAGGGACATCATTGGAAGCTACACTTGGATAAGTAGCCAAGGAGGGATGTGTTGGACAATTGGCATTGTTTGTCTGGCTAGTAGCAGTATGTGTTGGAATTGATGTCAAAATTCATGTTGGGATATCAAGTTGGGTAGTTGGAATTTCTTGACAATTATAAAGTGTGTTTTCATTGATTTCAACTAGATTAGCATGGATGCATGTGCTAGCATGATGTTAAGCAAGAAAACATTGATGTCCACCATGCTAGTTGTGATAACATTAGATGCTAACATTGATGTGCTTGGTGTATCAAGCTCAGTGGGAGTCCCATGGTTGCTGCAGTGCTCTGTAGAGAATCATCATAGTAGCAGACATATTGGAAAATCCATAAAAATATGATTTTGATGGTCAGGGAGTCCAGGATTCCATGCACAAGAATAAGTGTCAATGTGCAAAGTATGGAAGAGAGTTTGTTGCTATGTTTAAGGTAGAAAATGGGCTCAAGAACTGCTCCGGACCTTCTCCATTGGAAATTTCTTTGAAACATATTTCCAACGGTATGTAGAAGTCCATAAATGGATCTCGAGATCAAATTTTATTGATAGTCAAAGTAACGATCTTGAAGTCCTTAGGATCAGGAAAAATTTCAGAACTAGGGAAGCATGCCAAATATCAGAACTCTAAATTTTGGAACTTCAGAACTTCGGAGGGTCGGATTATTGGGACCTCGGAGGGTCATAATCTCGGGATGTCAGAGGGTTATAATATCGGAAGCAGGCCGAATATTGGAACCCCAAATTTCAAAACTTTAGAAATTTGGAGGGTCAGAGTCTCAGGGCTTCAGAGGGTTAGAGTCTTAGGGCCTTGGAGGGTCAGAGTCTTAGGGCCTCGGAGGGTCAAAATCTCGGAACATCGGAATGTCGAAATATCAGAGCCTAGAAATTTTGGAACCTTAGAACCTCATAAATTCTTATTAATGAAGTCTTTTAAAATTGTCGAGGGTTGCGGGGAGCAGGGACTTACAAAGGAAATCATTTTCAAAACCAGGGTTGAGGGACCCTTTATCTCTCCTCGAACAGGACACATGGCAGAGGCCTAACTTTTCAGCCTTTTTGAGCCCAAGAAGAGCCTACACAGGGGTTTTTGGGTGTTCTGGACACAATTTTAGTGTTATTTTTGTGATTTGAACATTGTGTGTTGATGTAATTTGAAATTTTAGCATATAATTTAAAGGGACATCATTGGAAGCTACACCTGGATATGTAGCCAAGGAGGGATGTGTTGGAAAATTGGCATTGTTTTTCAAGCTATTAGCAGTATGTGTTGGAATTGATGTCAAAATTCATGTTGGGATATCAAGTTGGGTAGTTGGAATTTCTTGACAATTATAAAGTTTGTTTTCATTGATGTCAACTAGATTAGCATGGATGTATGTGCTAGCATGATGTTAGGCAAGAAAACTTTTATGTCCATCATGCGAGTTGTGATAGCATTAGATGCTAGCATTGATGTGCTTGGTGTATCAAGCTCAGCGAGAGTCCCCTGGTTGCTACAGTGCTCTGTAGAGAATCATCATAGTAGCAAACATATTGGAAAAGCCATAAAAATATGATTTTGATGGTCAGGGAGTCAAAAATTCCATGCACAAGAAGAAGCGTCAATGTGCAAAGTATGGAAGAGAGTTTTCAAATATGTTTAATGTAGAAAATGGGCTCAAGAACTGCTTCGGACCTTCTCCATTGGAAATTTCTTTGAAACATACTTCCAACGGTATATGAAAGTCCATAAATGGATCTCGAGATAAAAATTTATTGATAATATAAGTAAGGATCTTGAAGTCCTTAATAGGAAGCATGCCGAATATCAGAACTCTAAATTTTGGAACTTCAGAACTTCAGAGGGTCGGAGTCTTGGGACCTCGAAGGGTCGGAATCTCGGGATGCCGGAGGGTTATAATATCGGAAGCAATCTGAATATTGGAACCCCAAATTTCAAAACTTCAGAACTTCGGAGGGTCAGATTCTTAGGGCTTTGGAGGGTCAGGGTCTTAAGGCTTCGGAGGGCCAGAGTCTCAAGGCCTCGGAGGGTCAGAGTATCAAGGCCTCGGAGGGTCAGAATCTCAGGACATCGAAAGGTCGAAATATCGGAGCCTAGAAATTTTAGAACCTCAGAACCTCATAAATTCTTATTAATGAAGTATTTTAAAATCTTCGAGGGTTGCGGGGAGCATGGATTTACAAAGGAAATCATTTTCAAAACCAGGGTTGAGGGACCCTTTCTCTCTCTTCGGACAGGACGCATGGAAACAGTTGATTTTCCCTTAGGAGCTGACGGTGGCAGATTACGTCAACATGACATGGTCGTATGGTGGACATGTGGCAGTCAAATTTAACCTTAGTGAGTGGTCTAATCAGAAAAATATAGGTGAAACATGCCACCACTATGGAGATTCCATGTGGGGTTAATGACAAGAGAATAACGTCATCTCGGAGGTTAGAGTTTTCGTAACTCCTCTGTAATTGTATTTTAAGATAGTTTTGATATAGGAAGCTTTCGATGTTGTTAGCGGTTGGTCGTTGTGCCCAAATAACTAAGGGCTTATAGTAAGAACACAAGGATATAGGCCCCCGACAGGATCTTGAAGGGGTTATCACCTAAGTGCTATATCGTCAGTCACAACACGTGGTCCTATGGTGGAAAAATAATAGAGGCAAAGAAAAAAGGGATGAAGGGAAATACGGAATCTTGTGATTTCATAATTTCCTGTGGGACTGGTGGTTTTGGAGACCACCTCAACACGACATGTCGTGGTATTTGAAATCATCCTGGATACCCCCATAATTAATTGGAGCCATTGATTTACGCACTAAATAGTCTTGTCAAAATTGTCCTCGAGACCCCTTACTTCATTAAGATACGAAATTTTTTATGTCGTCGTATACCTTTGGATCTGTCGGATCCAATCAAGATAGTTGATTTAATTTGGTTGTTATACACACAAAAGAGTTGGTCATTGGAATAATGGAAACTGCAGAAACTCCTGGCTTGAAAAACAGATACGACCATGGTTTCACATGATGAAATAATGGATTTTGTCATGAGATGAGACAAGCCATCCATGATCTTGCTTGCGTGCTACGAGGAATTAAATGAATATGAGACCCTTAGGGACTTTATTCACGGAAATAACAAGAGCCTTGTTGGAGTGTCTAGGTTGAATAAGGATTTATGTCTCAACATGGGAACACTCAGGTGGCCATCCTCATGTTTAATGCAACAATAATGGGTGAGAAAACAAAGTCCATTCTTAGTGATTAAAGAGGCTGCAGTGCCTATCTAACAAACACAACAACAGGAAGGAGTACTAAGTGAAGATGTAAACTTGGGCAGCATGAATGGTGAAATGATGGTCGACATAGACAAAATCGATCACTATGTTTTAGTGAAAAAAACCCAAGATTGTAGTTGAGAAAATTCAAGGAATACAACATTCTGTGCAAGCAAAGTTTAATGGAAGAACACCTTGATTTTGCAATTTGAATGAGATTTAATTCTCAGTATGAAAGAACATAAAGGTGAAAATTCCTTGAATTAAATCAGATTTTGTGTCTAAGAACATAAGTGACTATAGTATGGGAAGAAAAGCATTGATTACACTTGGGAAGTATGGAGGAAAACTGAGGCAGCATCGACGATTATACATCAAAGGAACAAAACTCGGGATTACCATTGATAAATTTGGGGGAAACAACATTGTTTCAAGTGATCTATGTGGAGAGATCTATGGGTGTGTGTGAACTACTGAGGAGAGGCCAAGTCCGCCAGTGTTTCATACAAAAGGATGATAGTTCCTATGCAGAGGAAAGAGACCACGAGAGAGCTTGTGCTGCTGTGTGAGGAGGCCGAAAGTTCTTGTGCAGAGGAAGAAGAACGAGTGTTGAATTTATACTATTGAGAGAATAATTTTGAAAATAGTCGATGATGTGGTGTGGATAGAGTGTTGTGTGGGATGTGATGAGTGACTATTGTTGAGAAGAACAATGGGTTGTTGTAGAGTGAACAAAGGATAGAGAATTTTGCATGGGCCAAGGGATGAGGAGAACATAGGTGATATCAGGTAGAGTGGTTTCCATGTATAGTGAGCATTAGTTTCTTTATTGAGTGTGGGTTGGAGCCTGCAAAAAAGATGTTGGCTCTTCCATGGGTGTTTGAATAAATCTCGAGGTTGGTGCCTCCTGCAATTTGGTGCTTGCATAAATCTAAGGAGCTGAAAGTTGGTGCTTGCAAAAAATCCATGAAGTTGGTGCTTCAAATGGTGCTTTTGGATAAGATCTCTGCAAAAGGAGGGAGTTTTTTCTTCCTACAAATGGATGCTATTAAACAATCAAAGGTAGTTTATGCTTCCTGTGAGTGGTGGCTCACAAACAAATTGATGTAATAGAGTAGTTTCTCTCATTTTGCATCAATAAAAACAACAAGCTTTGGTGTTTTTTTCTCCAGTTCATTCGCCAGTTAATCTCACAAAACCATCAAAGTTTGGAAGCCCCCGGCTCTAAGGCCCAGGGTTGGTCAAGGACGGTGCGGAATTGCAGCCTTCGCTGACAGTTACTTCAGATTCTCACACCCTCGGCGAAACCCGGGAACAACTTCGAACTAGGGTTTTCAAAATTAGGGTTTTTGCAAGTGGATTTGCAAGCATCTCAAATTCGCCTAGCGGACGCCTATTTTTTCCATTCTATCAAAGTGATCATCCTCAAAATCATGATGAGATTCCCGGTTGGTTTGACGAATCCTATCCAATGAATATACCTGCAAACAAGCAATGCCTTTCCCCACTTCCGTCGGACCTAGGGGTGTGCGTCGATGGATGTGTGTCATTCATAAATAATTTTAGATTTCAAGTACCTATTTCTATGTATCAGGATGAAAGTGAAATTCAGCTAGCACAATCTATTCTGGCACGTTCTCTGGTAAGTAGCCATGACCTTCTTGTTATTGCACATACTCTTCAGGTAAGTCTTGTTGTTGGTGCACGATTTTGCATGCTGGATCTGATTGCGAACATTGTTGTTCTTGTAGGGCGGCGGGAACTAATGCGGTGGATGCACTGGAAAGCTGATTTTACATAACCCGACCACCTCTTTGTTTAAACTAGGGTTTTAGGATTAGGCTAGCTAGGATCTGATAATAAAAAAATTTATTCAAGTTTTTAATTAGGTTCACTCGCTAAGGGTTTGCATTAGGTTTTATAATTATGCTTTTGTCTTTTCTTGCGGATGGTAGTTTATGCATTATAATTTTCCATTTATTTTTTGCACTCACGCTTTTTCAGTTTTCTTATTGCTGCGTTATACTCATATAGTCACTGCATGTGCTTTGCCTTGTTTTTCCACTTGCAACTAGTTGATATTTCTTGTACATGGCATTGCATTGCATCATAAGCCTCGTCTGTTGCATCACGTTGTATGCTTTCTTTCTCACATAATTTTCACTGGTTGTTGAGATAGCTGTGAAATTTTATGTACATTTCATACCACTGCATGATCCCTCATAGAACCCAGGGCCTTGAAACCCTCGGTGCCTAGACTATCCTTTTTACTCCCCCTTGCGTGGGTTCAAAGCCGATTGGATTGATTTTACCTCGATGCATGCCTTGAAATCCCGATGATCTTTCTTACTTGTTTGGTCCTGAGTGCTAAAAACCTAGCTCCATTATTTACGTGAAGTTGCAGCAGTTACCTCAAGGGGCAGCTTCTCTTAGGACAGGTCATCAAAGTCACGTTCTCAACATATTTCCCATGAGTTAAATTTCATTAGCCAGGGAGATACGAGCCGGTTGCTTGTGGGGAACCTTAACGTGTTTGAATGGCCTATACCCGTAACCTGAGCCTTGTGCCTAGCATAGTCTCGAGCATCCTAACGATCTGTTTTGCACGTTTCGCCTAGGGATGGTAGGTAGGATGTGAAGGCTTGGCATGAGGGAAAACCCTAATCAGGATATCTTTCAATTTCTGTCAAACAAGAAACAACCTCTCTTTCCTGTAACATAAGTCGGGATCCCTCATCCACCCATGCAAAATAAGTGCCACGAGCACATGAAAATAAGTGCTACAAGCACATGAAAAAATAAGTGTAAAGGATTGAGAAAAGGCTTCCTATGCAGAGAGGTAACGCAATGACTTCGTCGGGGTACTGACCAGGCTCGCTGGCAGCGGAGCAACGTTTGTGATTTCTTGAAGTGACTCCGCCGAGGTAGTGTCTAGGCCTGCTGGCAGTGGAGCAACACCAGAAACTTATTTTAAAATTCTGAATATAATAAGCCCACTGCCTTGCTCTCTACATCATCAACCAACCATTGGCATCCGTAAACTTCCACTTTGACGCATTTTGATTAACAAGACCTAGCTGAGGCACAAGGATTGGGCATATCTGAAAAGGTCAAAATAATACATGGGTACCCTCAGAACTTGTTCAATATTCCCTTGCATTACTACCTAGACTCAGAATTTTGTTGGGGTGTTGACAGAGATGTTGGATTCTACTAGTGGTTCGCCAATTGTTGTAGCCGCTACAACACCACCCAAAATTTTGGGGTATATCTAAAATTTCAGGTCCCCCTTCTCGCTTAGCCATTAGGGTTTTGACCCGACCTGTAGTCATTGTACCTTCTCACCATCATGACGAGATTATTTCGTCGTAGCCACGCCATGTGTGGGGGGGGATCATCATGCATACACTCGAATGGAAACTTCTCTGTGCAATAAGTATATTTGTTAGAATCCCTTTCATCATGGATCATTTAGGCATTCTGTTTGGATACTTCACCAAGCTCATTTGAAGGCATCATTCTCTACAGAGTAACTATGAACTAATTGATGCTATAATGTTTCATACAGGTCAATCCCATAGATGATATACCCATAAATTTCATCACCACACTGAGGGAAATAAACTGAAGCTAAAAAACAAGGCCACAGTTGCAAAACAAGACACTTTCATCCACATGCCTCTGCCCATGTGGAGATGAGACTTAAGGCTACAGTTAAAGTCCTCATTAAGGTAGATGACAAGGATGCGCCAACAGGTGAGGGGGAGGAGCAAGTGAGTAGTATTTTTAAAAGGAGGATGGTGTGGTACATGTTTATCTAAATAAAGAATCAAGCAAAGAACTTTTCATGTTGCTGATGCAACAACATTATTCACTGATGTACATCGGATACTTAGAATCACTTCATTGGGGAATGTTTGTACCTTGTTCCATCATGCATGAACCAGAAGAAATTGTTGTGTTTTATCAAATCTAAGCTGAAGGAGGAACCAGATGAGGTAGTTATATTCCGGGATGGAAAATATCTCACCTTAAAGGAAGTCTTTGAAAGTCCTACAAGATACCATCTCAATGTTGATCTCCTGGATGTACATGCAGAAAAGAATACATTTCACCTTTTTGACAAGTCTAAGTCTAAAGTATAACCCATATGGACAAAGTAGACTCGGAAGATTTCCCTAAAGCAAGACAATATCATTCAAGGTTGTTTTATTACTGAGCTGTCAAAACAAGTATGATCTGATCCGGAAACAAGTGAATGTCAAATGGTAGAATATGGGATATCTGTTTGTGAAAGGAAACAAATCCAATGGAACCGATCGGCAAGTGGTTTTGTTAACAATGAGATATACAGCGAAAGTTCCAGTCTCCTCGACTATACAATGTGTACAAAGGGATAGGACTAGCTCCATCTTTTCGAAATATTTTGCATAACATATTCATTCCTCTCTTTGAGGTTGCAGTTGATCCAAGTTCTCATCCTCAACTATGCATCTTCTTGAAACAGATGTTCGGCTTTGATATGGTAGATGATGAAAGTAAACCTAAAAGGCATCCCACAAAGCACACACCAACCCCAGATCAGTGGACAAATGATTTCAATCCTACTTGTTCATATCATCCTTATTATTGCTATGCAAATCTGTACACACTCTACAAGATTCATGAAAGGAATGACAACAATTAAACTTCATCCTCATTATGGCAAGGCTGGTGATATTGATTACTTGGCAACTGCATTCCAATGGAGATAATTTTAGGAGGTCTCCTAGATTGGCGTGGCCTCATGTTTCCCTTTCAACATGCGATCCATTACAGATCCATTTGAAAAAATAACCTCTTTTGTTTTTTAGGTTTGGAAGCTCAGTGCTTGTGATCTTTGTGAAAGCGCTCACCAGTCGGGATTCTCTCATCCGCGAGAGCCTCATTGGGAAGGAAGAAAAAAAAAATAGATCGGAAACCCTGAAGGGAATGACATACATAAGACAAATGTATCTCATATGCGAGTCGAATTTCACCATGAAGTTTGGAAAGTAGAAAGGAAATATCTTGTTCAATGGGGGATCATATTTTTTTAATTAAAAGAGGGATCCCATCCCACATGCATACCAAAGCCATAGCTAGATGGAAAACGGGAGGATTCTTATGACTACGCATTACAAAATGTTTTGAAAAGTCATGGGCTAACAAAGGAATAAATCTGTCTCCATGAAATGCGCCTTATGGACCACCCAAAGACCCACGCGGCATGGAGCCCTAAAGTTTCGAGGCATGTATACATATGCATTGTGGAGACTTTTTGATTAGGAGGAAAAGAAGCCAGATATAGATAGGCTTGCACAACGACGAATTCGGGTTTCTTGGAGGTGGAACCAAAGTGCACGACCGAAAGAAATATATTTGAGACTGGGTGCTCCTTTTGCAATGCGTATTTGATTGCAAGCTCATGAGGGAAGGAGGAGCTTACCATGGAAGCAAGATACTAAAAAATTTAGGGAAAGAGCATTAAGAAACCTCTCGTCGACATAGTATTGGCCCGCTAACCTTTACCTTTCGGGGCAAAGAAATCATTTTGTTTGTTATAAGCCACTGAAATAATTAGCATCCTCCGCAATACGCTGCTTCAAGCACAGTCTTCACGTCTCGTAAACCAAAAAGCGTTTTAACATGTGACTCCAATGCATCGAAGGAATTACGAATTGAACTCAGGTCGGAGTTGGTTTACATCGCACAGTCGCCCGTTTTGGAAGGGATCCACGATACGGCATAAATGTAATCCTATATCCCATAAATTGCACACCGTATTGGAAACCCGAGGAAACACAGTTCGTAAAAAAATTAGCACATAATGAATGCCTGTGCGTTGTTGTGACTGCTTTGAGGTTGCGACTGTGTTGAATTTTAATCCTCATTTTGCAATCCATGTCCGTTGAAGGCCCGTAAGAGAAGGAGGAGGCTTACACACATCGTGGGGAGGCACATTCACACGCTCAACGCACCTCAGAAACTCGATCATCCAGCTGATAAAGCATGAATGGGGATGTCAGGGACATATCGTAACTGCGCACAGGTTTTCTTGGAAAATTCACCCCTTTCAAAGTTGATAAATCCAGGCAACAGCGTAGTCTGCAAGACTGAGGGTAATGAAGATATCCTTGGGCGTTTTCGGTGAGGGCCTCATGTAGGTGATGGCTCGATGCTTCACGCTTCTCCTGTGATGTCACCTTGTAAGGTGTGCAGCCACACTGGTCAATAGGTCGCAATCTGGGTCCTCGTTTCATCATCTAAAAACGGGACCGCATCAAGGACGCAATGGGTCGCTAGGTTGCGAAACTATTAGGGTGAATGAGAATGCGACTGGGTTGGAGTTGTGACCCTGCGACCTTCGTGAGGTCACATCTCACATCAAGAGCACAATCATGTTATCCCTCCAGGTCATTGAGTCACAAAACTAATGGGGCAAATGAAAATGTGACTTGGTTGGAGTTGCGACCCTGCGACCTTTGTGAGATCGCATCTCATGTTAAAATACTAAGTCACACTATTGCTGAGGTCGCAAGACCTCACCTCAAGAAGGCAGTGGGGGTTGCGACCTCATAATTTGATAATCCTATGACTTGTGATTTACGTGCACAAATTGAGAAATCCTATCGACGGTGTCTGGAGAAAGAGTATGACAAGTGGCATCACCATGGTTTCAAAACAATTAGACATGTCAATATGCACGCTCGTGGGCAATTGCAAAAACTAGAAACTCTTGCTCGAGATACCACTTCTCATTTGACAAAAATTGCATCCCTCTCTGTGCGTAGGATAAACGCTCGATTAATATTTGCGTCTATATGCAGGATTTAAGTCACGGAAGATAGATCTTGGCATTCTTGCTCGCACTCCAAATTGCGACCTGTCAAACTCCATTCCAAAGGGTCTCCTCGTTATTGATATCCCGACAGGAAGAGTATCTTCAGCACACATCATGGTTTCCGTATGAAGAACATAAGGAGGGAACAGTCCCAATTGGCACTCCCTTTCCAATGGGTTCTAGACCAATAGGAGGTGTGATGTAATACCGGCAAGGCAAACCTCTGCCCCAACCATGCAAGATCGATGGCTCTGATGACAGAGGCGCCTAGGCTGAAATAAATACATCTCCATTGATCCTATTGATGGGTTCCACTGCAAACATTCAGATCCTGGGAGAACTCAGCAGAGACCATGCTGTGGCACATAGCTTAGGCTTTAACTTTCTAGATGCCATTGCTTGTAGCTTTCGGCTCCCCAGAAACTTGCTGTTATATATGGATGATCACAACCTTTATGCGTGGGATGTACCTAATTTATCCAAGATCTCTATGGTCTGTGCATACTTTTCATACAATGTCGGTATATGGGATATTTCTAATCCTCTACCAAATCAAAAGCTGGAAATCGGAAACTCATTACATTCTATGGGGAATGGCACCAACAGAGGGTCTCTTTGTGAGAGGTTCTACAGATGGTACAATAAGGCTATGGGATCTTGCTTTAGGGTTGGGCACAAAATAAATTCATCACAGAGCCCCTGCATTAGATTCAAAATTGAATAATATTTATTTTAAGGACACACTTGGTGTCATATATTCTGAGATAAATGGGGATCCTATCAAGAAACATTTAGAAGCAAAGAAATCTGTTGATCTAGCTCGGGGTTTTCGTTCATTAGCTGAACCTCCATAGGAGCAGATGGAGACTGCCTGGAAGCTAGTGATTGCAGTGGGAATCTACATGTTTACAATATGAGAACACTTGACCACCCAGGGGTCTAAGTTTATTATTTGCTAAATCATTCCTTCAGTTAACTAAATGTGCTTTAGCATCAATATTTTGAAGACATGTGACCCATGTTCCATTGTTTGCAGGTAGAGGCGGTCGATGCGTAGAGCCGAAGCTAGGGTCTTCTCTGGCAGGCAAGGTGGATCCTTTCAAAGCTCGAAATAACTACAAAGGCACTTAGTCACTTTCACGAGACAGAGATGAAGGAAAATAAATCTTGCTGTGAAACCCAGAGATCACCGAAAGAAGGTGTAATGTTCCAAATTTTATGGAACATTAAATTTTGTTAAGGAGATGAATAAAATGGGTAGGGGACCCATTATTTGCATCATTAGAGAATAAAAATCCTCTAAGTATGAAAGAGGATCATATTGGAGCTGGATTTCACACCTCCATGTGTGAAAGGAGGTTTTTGCATACATGCTTGGCCAAGGTTGACCAAGTTAAATTGCGTTGGCATGAGTTGGAGAGCACTATGTGGGACAACGTAGGAGGGAAGATTCTAGAGGGAGGAAACCCTAATTAGAAGTAGGGCCAATGGAGGGAAGGCTCATTTTTTAAAAGAGGAGCGAGGCAGCCATTGAGATTATCTTTGATCATTTTTACATCCAAGTCTTGGAGACTTGTTGCTGCCTCTTGTTGTTCAGCAGAGCTGCAGTGCCTTCGGGCACGAGGGAGTCTTGTTTAGGATTTCCTCTCCTTCTTGAGTATCTCATGAAGTATTGCACTCCATTTCCCATATTTAGGGATTCAGGCCATAGCTTCAGCCATCTACTTCAGCGCAGTTTCTGCAGCAGTTATTGTGCAGTGTTGCTGGGTGTTGTTGGGGAGGTTTCCATACACCATCCAGAGCCTGTTTTTTAGTGGAGAGATGTTATATTCATTGGAAGATCAGAAAAGGTGGTTCTTGAGAATATCCCACCATATTTTGCATCATTCCAACCACATTCCATCATTAGCAGCACAGTCCCTTCAGTAGACAGCGTTATTCAGAGAGGAGATTTGTTGTGAGGGATTGACAGTCACTTGGAGGTGAAGTCTGGGTGAAAGAATCAGCCTTTCATTTCAGATTTCTATTGGAGGAGGGTTCTTCATTTGTTGCAGCAATTTCAGCCTTCTCCATGTATTTCCAGTTCTTGATTTGCTTCTGCTCAGCAACTCCGGCATTTCTACAAAATGCCAATTTTGTATAGATTTCAGCCAATCCTTTTAGAGGATTGATGTTATGTATTTTCAAGGGTTGAGATCTTTCTCCCCCTTATTATTTGAGCCTATATTTTCATATCATTGTGTTTTCATTATTTATGTAGTAGTTCCTCTCTATAATTGCGCGGTCATGGCCTAGGGCTTTCTTCATGTAGCAGTATTTCTCATGTTTCATTGTACAACTTTCGTGAGGCTTGTTGTGCCTTTCTTGAGTGATCATTTCCTCAAGATGATGTATATTTTATGCTGCTATGTCTTAATATGATGGCCATTGTATTCTACGGCATTTTATGTGTTCATGAGTCACTGCTATTTCCATTTTATGTATTTTTTTATTGCTGTAGCTGCAATATTGGGAGATTCCCAATCTTGTTGTATTTCCCTATTGGGGATATTGTCCTTCGACAATCACTCTATAGACAGCGTCTTCTAGTGGGCCAGGTAGCCTCTGGAGCTCATCCTTTGTTCAAAGGTGAAAAATCCAGTAAATTCCCCTGCAGTCTATCACTGGAATAGATTTTCTTTGTCGATTGACAATGTTTCTGAAAAAGGAAAATTACAGTGGTATCAGAGCATCGAACTGGCACAGCTTGTGAGTTCGATTTCAAAGGAGAATGATGAAGAAGATGAGATTGATATCATCTATTTTTGGAATAAAGAAGATCCTACCTGAGGAGGAGGAGAAGAAAAGGGGAGAAGAGGAAGGTCCATGCACTTCCTATTCTCTTGAAGACCAGCATGGGAGATGCTTGGATTTCCAGATCTTATACAAGTACCTGGGTGACTATAAACCCCATTATGCAACATTCAGGAGAGATACAATGTTCTTACAGTCTATTCAGGAGATGGAGGATAGAAGGCCCTATGGAAAAGGAGAAATTAGAGGCAATAGGCTTCTATTGTCTACATTGATGGGGTTACTTCAACTAGAACTTGGGAGAAGAAGCTGGAGGCAATTTTATTGTTGCATCCAGTGGCAGAGAAAGAAGTAGTGGATATGGAAGCACTACACATGGAGGATAAAACCTCTGTTTTGTGGTTCAAACCCTTGGTCCATTCAAGGGTGAGTTCTTTTGGAGACTTTGCTCAAGGGTTGATCCAAACCTTTGATGGAGGGAGGACAAAGGGAGAGAAAGCCATTCCACCATGGGAGGAGAATTGCACCAATGCTGCTACAGCTTTGGAGGAGCAGCCTTCTACATCTATGGATGAGGAATCCATTGGAGGAAAAGCCATTGCAGCCACACAAGAAGGTCCCAAGATCCACCAAGGTATGAGTAAGTTCCACTTTCTATTTCAGCAAATAATCTTAAGGATGGTGGAATTTCATATGAGGAGGTCCCAGGATCAAATCACATGGCCACTTTAGGGCCTCATGTTTGCACTTCGTTGTGCAAAGGGTTCAAGGAGGAGGAGAACCCTCATACATCTTTGATTATTTACATTCAGCCTTCAAGGTGGGAGTGTGAACTTTTGGAGGATGAAGTAAACCATGACACCTCCATGGAGAATCATGAAGCAAATTGTGAACCGGAGGAAGAGACAGCTGCTACATCATTGGAGGAATCAGCAGCGATGTTGACATGGGTGGAGAGGAGACATCACCTCCAACACATTTGGATCCTCATAGATCCAACATAGTCATGGGAGAGAGGCATTTCCTAAGAGGTCTCCAAGGAGCTGCATTTCAAACTCTCATGAAATGCAAAAAGCAGGAATTGGTTTGGGAGAATGGTAGCCCTCATGGGGGGAGTACTAAAGAAGAGGAGAAGTGGCAGGGTGTTTACGTCATTGGGCAGCAAGGAGAAGGGATACATATTGCTGATATGACACATATATCAGTCATTATACCTTCATTGCATGAGTCATATGATGTGAGCATAATGGGGCAGCAAGCACTTGAGTTGCTTGGCATTGATGGGGGAGAGCACAAGAATATTTTCTCTCACAAGATTCATGATGTTGAAGGAGGAGGAGATGGCATTCTCTCCTTGACTTTAGATGATAGGGAGGTAATTCCACCTTGGAAGGGACTTCTCATATATTGCAGCATTATGAGAGATATCTTTGACAAAGAACATGTCAAAGAATGGAGCTGGATATTGATGAGAGCCTATGTGTATAGGCCAACAACGTTCTCTCCTTGGAGTAGTAACCGATGGATGAAGTGTGCCCAGCGGAAGTATGGTGGATCCATAACCCACAAGTCCCAGGAAAATTTCATATTTGTTGCACTTGATAGATAAAGAGGAGGTGAGATGGATGAGGTAGTGGAAGAATTCATCTATGATACATTCTTCTTGACTTGGATTTCCAAGCATGAGAAGAAGGGTCTTCTTGCTGCAACTAGTTCATTCCTCTTCATGGGAGCATGCCAAAAAACTATGGAGGGTTCATTCATGGATCCATACATCATCTTACTCCCGGTATATGGTAAGAAATTTGTTCTTACATTGGCTGATTTGTATACTCTTACCATTATTTTGCAGTGCATGGCTCTATAAGAGGGCAAGCTTTTCAGATTGCTCCATGGATCAAAATTGGGCCAATTTGTATGATGGAGACAGTCATATTTTATATGGCCTTGGGAAAGTGTTACCTTTCATGTATGTTCAGCATTTATGTTCAACCACTTACCATGCATTATTAGAACATACATTATTATTCATGAGCTGAAAACAACTTTCCATATCATTTCTCAAGGCAGCAGTTTGGGAAACTGCGTTGTGACCACTTGGGAGACTGTTGGTACAACTTTGCACAACATGAAACATTCAGTACTTACCTCATTTTATTGCTGAGTATGGTATCCTTGGCTGATATTGCTATTATCTCAGTGAAGGACATGATTAGAGGAGAGACACATGGGATGAATGTGTCCTTGATGAGGGAAGACTCCCATATTTTTTGCAGTACATGTTCTAAGGGGAACATGAGAGGAGGCATGGCTACAACCACATATTTGCTCATTTGTGGGGAGAGCCATGGGCTTGGTAATGTTATCCATCCATTGTATGTATATGGGTATGTGTTTAACCTTATGTTGCTGAATCACTCATCTATTTACTATTTAGTAGTAGATGTGATATTTGTTGTTGTGCAATACTTGCCATGTTATTTTCTGCAGCTGTAGTGGATGAGGTTGCATTATAACCCTATGAGGCATTGTTTGCACTTGTTGCTCATGGTATAACCTATAGAAAACATTTCATGGGGGAATTCTATGGTGATATTGTCCTATTCATCATAGATGACATGTCTTGGCCAGCTAGATTATCATTGATGGAGGGGAGATTCTTGGGGGATTACTCTTCATTTTGCCATTTCAGGGAAATACATTTGCAGCCCAGGATCAGCATACACTCCACACTTGTCATAAGTGGGGGAGGGGACAGCGTGGGGCAAGTTATAGTGCTTTCCATGATCAGATTTTCAGCCCACCTTCATTCTGGGAGCTCAAGGTGGAGGGATATTTTCCATGAGTTGCCTTATTGGGAGGCAACTTATTTTTCACGATTGGTGGCTTGAGGATGGGAGATTCATATGGGGATGATAAATCCCATTATATATCAGACATCATGCCTCAAGGAGGCCCTTGGAAAGCTCTTATTTCCTTCATGGATATTTGTTTCTACATGATAGTTATTTGGGAATGTTCACCCCAAGGCTAGATTGCATTTGTTGGAGGGACAGTTTGGAGATTTGATTGCTGATATGGAATCCTTTTCCTTGAGGAGATCATCACATAAGGATGCTACAGGAGGAAGGGTAGAAAGAAACTCATTTCATCCTTGCAATTGCTTGAGGGCAAGCAATATTTTGAGAGGGGAGGACTGTAATGTTCCAAATTTTATGGAACATTAAATTTTGTTAAGGAGATGAATAAAATGGGTAGGGGACCCATTATTTGCATCATTAGAGAATAAAAATCCTCTAAGTATGAAAGAGGATCATATTGGAGCTGGATTTCACACCTCCATGTGTGAAAGGAGTTTTTTGCATACATGCTTGGCCAAGGTTGACCAAGTCAAACTGCGTTGGCATGAGTTGGAAAGCACTATGTGGAACAACGTAGGAGGGAAGATTATAGACGGAGGAAACCCTAATTCGAAGTAGGGCCCATGGAGAGAAGGCTCATTGCTTAAAAGAGGATCAAGGCAGCCATTGAGATTATCTTTGATCATTTTTACATACAAGTCTTGGAGACTTGTTGCTGCCTCTTGCTGTTCAGTAGAGTTGCAGTGCCTTCGGGCACGAGGGAGTCCTGTTGAGGATTTCCTCTCCTTCTTGAGTAGCTCATGAAGGATTGCACTCCATTCCCCATATTCAGGCATTCAGGCCATAGCTTCAGCCATCTACATCAGTGCAGTTTCTGCAGCAATTATTGTGCAATGTTGCTGGGTGTTGCTGGGGAGGTTTCCATACACCATCCAGAGCTTGTTTTTCAGTGGAGAGATGTTCTATTCATTGGAAGATCAGAAAAGTTGGTTCTTGAGCATATCCCACCATATTTGGCATTAGGCCAATCAAATTCCATCATTATCATTGCATTCCCTTCAGTAGATAGTGTTATTCAGAGAGGACATTTGCTGTGAGGGATTGACAGTCACTTGGAGGAGAAGTCTGGGTGAAAGGATCAGCCTTTCATTTCAGATTTATATTGGAGGAGGGTTCTTCATTTGTTGCAGCCATTTAAGCCTTCTCCATGTATTTCCAGTTCTTGAGTTGCTGCTGCCCAGCAACTCCGACATTTCTCCAAAATTCCAATTTTGTATAGATTTCAACCAATCCTTTTAGAGGATTGATGTTATGTATTTCCAGGGGTTAAGATCTTGCTCCCCCTTCTTATTTGAGCCTATATTGTCATATCATTGTGTTTTCATTATTTATGCAGCAGTTCCTCTCTATAACTGCGCAGTCATGGCCTAGGGCTTTCTTCATTCAGCATTATTTCTCATGTTTCATTGTACAGCTTTCGTGAGGCTTGTTGTGCCTTTCTTGAGTGATCATTTCCTCAAGATGATGTATATTTTATGCTGCTATGTCTTAATATGATGGCCATTGTATTATCCGGCATTTTATGTGTTCATGAGTCACTGCTATTTCCATTTGATGTATTTGTTATTGATGTAGCTGCAATATTGGGAGATTCCCAATCTTGTTGTATTTCCCTATTGGGGATATTGTCCTTTGACAATCACTCTATAGACAGAGTCTGCTAGTGGGCCAGGTAGCCTCTGGAGCTCATCCTTTGTTCAAAGGTGACAAATCTAGTAAATGCCCCTGTAGTCTATCTCTGGAATAGATTTGCTTTGTCGATTAACAATGTTTCTGAAAAAGGAACATTACAGAAGGTCGCAAATCTGCACAAAGTTGCCAGGTCGCATATCGCCAAAGGTCGCAGGTCGCAGATTTGTTGAAGGTTGCAGGACGCAGATTTTCTCGAGGTCGCAAGTCACAGATTTCCCAAGGTCGCAAGTCACGGATTGCTCGAGGTCGCAGATTGCCCGAGGGTGGTGGGTCGCAAATGGCCCAAGTCACAGACCAGCCCAATAGTCGAGAAGACCAAGAGTCAAGGGGAAACTCAAGAGTCATCTCAGCCTATATGTACAACTTCAAGAAAGAGTAATAGGAATTTTAGCTCAAAAATGAAAGCCATTATGATAGAGGAATTGTGGCTAGAGAGCTAAAGGCACTCAGCTCTTGGCATGAAGTAGAGAGAGAGGTAGTGAGGCTAGGGTTTTGTATCATGCATTGAGATGAATAGCCCATGTTCCACTATTGGGTTTTGACAAGTTGTAAACATGTATTTGACATTGCAGCAACATTAATAATATACTCTCCTTTCAAGCACTGATTCACGTACTTGTTTGTGGTGATAGTATGAGTTGTCTAATACTTCATTATGTTGTACGCCTGCTTTCATGCATGCCATTGGTTGTGAACTATTTCTCAGTGGTTGCATGTATGTTTTCTTTTGGATTAGTGTTTATTTTTCCTTGCCACGGTGGTGATCTATTGTGAACTACTTTGCAGTTAACTTCCGGCGTGTTTTCTTTCATGTATGTTTGACTGGTTTTCGGCTTACTGATCACAGTCACGGCATACCCCCTTTTTATTTTTGCTGCTAAGACTTGCTTGTATCTTTGTTTATGGTTCATTAATCTTGGGCTGATTTTGTTTCACCGATTGGTCATTTCATCTTCGCCTCTGCTCCATCATCTTCTCATCCAACAACCAAGAGTGGAAACAACTATGGCGACAACCAAGCCCACATACCGGATGGGGCTCCTATCCAAAACGGTATGAGATGTGATTGGGAACTTTCACCGGGGAGACCCCCCTTATTGTCGGCAGTACATTTTTGCCCGTCAACAAATTGGTGCTAGAAGGAGGGCCAATGACAAGCTGAGCCCTCAGAGCTTGCAGTTAGTCTCATATCTTTAATGGCTTGTCCCAAAATCATTCTCCCGAGGTGTTTATCAGATTTATCTGGTTCTCGATGCTCAATCCCCGATGAACCTATGTATCACTTGTCCTAGTTAAAATTCGATGGTGAAAACAGAGTTTCCATAACCGAGCACCTTTTGGATTTCTATGATTTTTGTGTGTTACGAAGTTGACGAGGAGGAGTTGGCTTGCATGCTTTTCTCCCTCAATCTCATAGGTCACGCTGAGAAATTGATCCAACGCAACAGAATAAACATATAACCATAAATACAGAGATGAAGCGGAAATAACACTTCATTTCATTAATATCAAAGAACTGAAATTTGCTTACAGAAAGAATGGAAATAAAACTAGCTAGGGCGTTGGTAGCTATCTCTTAGGAGAGATGTGGCGGCTACAGGCCTCTAAACTGAGTTACAATGAGGCTCGAGGGCCTATTTATTATTGAGAAACCATGGAGAACCCTAAACATCCAAAAACCTAACCCTAGGAGATGAAGCGCCAAAACTATGGGCCCCGTTTGGGTAAATTGGTGTTTCAACTTCCCAGGGACGTAACTTTGGCATACTATCTCCGTTTGACGCTCATGATACATCATTAGAAAGCTTTATCCGAGGACTACAACTTTCGCCATAAATATTATTTTAAAATGGAATGATATTCGCTGGAGGCGCGATGCCCAAAAACGTCGTTTAGGGCCTCAAAACGGCTCCGGAAGTTCAGGACCCGAAAAACTGCTAAAAATAGTAAGTTATGCTGAAACTGAAAAACTGAAAGAGACAATGATGGGGGCCCAAGTGGAATAGGCGGGTGGCCACCAATATCCACCTGGATCATTCCTCCCCCCTTAGGAAGCAATGGTCCCCATTGCGTTAAGTTCCTCCATGAGATGAGGAAATCTATGCTAAACTTGGTCCTTGGTGAACCACTTTCCTTAGTGCAGGAGTTGGCCAGCTTTGACAACCTGATACAGTTGGATATTCTTTTGGCGAGTGTTCTTGATTTGCATGTCCATGATACAATCTGTGGTGGCTTGTTCCATGCAGTCTGGGTTTAAATCTGTTGGTGTGAGTTGTTTTGCAATGTCCAAGGTGTCCAGTAGAGGTGGGAAGTAAGGACGAAGGCGATCCACATTGAAGACTGGGTGCAAACCAAGGAATGGAGGAATACTAAGCTCGAAGGCATTGTTCCCTACAGCTTTGGTGACGTTGTACAGCCCGTATCGGAGCGGGCGAAGCTTGCGGTGGGGTCCAGTGAGGCACTCCTTCTGCAAATGTAGCCATACTTTGTCGCCCACCTGGAAGTTGTGTGGCACCCATGGGAATCAGTGGTATCAGATTCATGTTACGAATCCATGGGAATGAGGGTTTGAAGCATATTTCAGTGTCAATTTTTGGCAGCAATCTTCAGCAAACTCCATGAATTTCTTGGGCGGCGAGTTTTCAGATCAGATCTGAAAATTTTGGTGAAAATTTTACAAAAAAAAAAGACTAGATCTGGATTCCTTGCGAAAAAATACTCAAATTCAAAAACAAAATCGGCCAAATTGGAGTTCGGATGAGGGAGATATCGCTGATTCAAAATCAACAATGTTGAAGCAATTTTTTTGATGACAATTCATGGACGGTGGCTCTCCTGTCATTTTTGAAATTTTCAGTGAAAATTTTCAGAATAATGGATATATATCTGATCTCCTCTTGGAAAAGCACCCAAGTTCAAAAAAAAAATCGATCGAATCGGAGTCCGGATGTGGGAGTTATTGTTAATTTAAAATCAACTATTTTTTCAGAAATTTTGTGACGACGAAACAGTTCCAGCGCGAATCTGCGGGTCTAGAGTCTCTAGATAGTGGTTTCAAAAACATGAGAAGATGCAGAATGATCATTCCATTTCCAAAAACATGTTATAATAAATATTCTGAGTTATATTGACCGAGTTATGCTCATTTTAAATCTGGAGCAGCATTCGGAGCGGGTTCCCTTTGGAGACGTGCCCTCCCACCCCGCTTTAGTAGGCACCTACTTCACATTCATCAGTTTGATCATAGCAGCATTTGGCTTGGGTTATTTGGAGACGTGCCCTCTCACCCCAAGCTATGTAGGCACCTGCTACTTCATCAACAATCAACATCACAGTTATGGGTCAACTGCACAAAATCATTTTCATCGAAGTCCATTTGCTAGGCCGCACACTGTTAGTCACACAGTTGGTCACAAGAATTACAAGGTATCTCTATCCTCGGATCTTCGTTTGTCATGGTTTTTGTTCATCCACAAACCCACACTTCATCGAAGTCCATTTGCTAGGCCGCACACTGTCAATATCACATTTGGTCACAAGCATTACAGGGTATCTCTATCCTCGGATCTTCGTTCATCACGGTTATGGGTTAACTACACAAAACCCTTCTCTTCAGTGGCTCTTCATATTCAACAAAGGCTTCTGAGGGGGGAACTTCACGCAATGGGGACCATTTCTTCTTAAGGAGGGAGGAATGATCCGAATGGAAAATGGCATCAACTCATGGTATTCATCTACCCATGTTATCCATCTATCCATGGAATTTACCCGTGGTATTGTAAATGGCATCGACCCATGGTATTCATCCTCCCATGATATTTATTCACCCATGGTATTATAAGTGACCCATGGTATGTATCCACCCATGGTATTCATCTACACATAGGATTTACCCATGGTATTGTAAGCGATATCTACCCATGGTTTTGGGCCATGGTATCCACCTATGGTATTGTATCTCAAAAAATGCTATAAATAACTAGCCTCATTTTGTAAAAGGACAGATTGTCCACCACAATGTAGTTTCTACAGTTATTCTCTTTTTAATAAAATAAGTTTCTTTGTGGTTTTATTTGCAGTGTGTTCTCTCTCTTTTTTTATGGCATTCTAATTTTGCAGATCTTGTCAGATCTATTTCAACTTTTTAGATCTTGGGGGCTTCCCCCCCACTAATCCAAATCTTGGGGGGAGGCCCCCAAGATCTAAGAAAATTGAAATGGATCTGACAAGATCTACAAAATTAGAATGCCAAAAAAAAGAAGAGAGAACACAAAGAAAATAAAACCACAAAGAAACTTGTTTTATTAAAACAGAGAATAACTGTAGAAGCTACATTGTGGCAGACAATCTAGGGTGCTGGTAGCGTATCTCTGAGAAGAGATGTAGCGTACGCAGGCCTCTGAATTGTGTTACATTGAGGCTCGTAGGCCTATTACAGACATAATGGAAATAGATGAGCTAGGGTACTAGCAGCATATCCCTGAGAAGAGATGTGGCGGCTACCAGCCCCGGAACTGTGTTACAATGCAGACATGATAGAGATGTGGCGAGCTAGGGCACTGGTCGCGTTTATCTCTGAGAAGAGATGTGTCGGCTCCCAGCCCCCTGAACTGTCTTAAAATGAGGCTCGAGGGCCTATTTATTGTTGAGAAACAATGTAGAATCCGAAACGTCCAAAACCCTAACCGTAGGAGATGAAGCGCCAACATTGTGGGCCCCATTTGGGTAAATTGGTGGTTCAACTTCCTGGGGACGTAACTTTGGCATCCGATCTCCGTTTGATGCGCTCAATAGCTCGTTAGAAATATCTGTTCGAGGAGTACAACTTTTGAACGAGCAACATCGGTCCATGGACCCATGGTTCTCTCTGTTTTCCCAAAAAACGTCGTTTAGGGCCTCAAAACGGCTCTGGAAGTTTAAGACCCGAAAAATTGCTAAAAATAGTAAGTTGTGTCGAAACTTACAAACTGAAATAATTGATGGTGGGGGTTCAAATGGACTCGATGGGTGGCCACCAATATCCACCTGGATTATTAATGCCCCAAAACAGCTCCGGGTGTGCAGGCCCCGAAAACCTGCTATAAATAGTAAGTTGTGCTGAAGCTGAAAAACTGAAAGAATTGATGTTGCGGGTCCAAATGGAATAGGTGGGAGGCCACCAATATCCACCTGGATTAGAAATGGTGCCACACAT
Organism: Pinus albicaulis; assembly: GCA_034641835.2. Classification (NCBI taxonomy): domain Eukaryota; kingdom Viridiplantae; phylum Streptophyta; class Pinopsida; order Pinales; family Pinaceae; genus Pinus; species Pinus albicaulis. Next base: position 96,844,616 of record CM076575.1, read on the forward strand.
TGCCGGAAGCTTCCATCCATTCGTTCGAGCAACTCGCTAGTGAATTACAATAAACTTTTCACAGGTACGATTTTCAAAATGTATTAATGAAGTTAAATGATATCAGAATGGAACCTCAAGAATCTATAGAGGATCTTTCTATCAAGTTTGTTAATTTTTGTCTTGAGTTCCCTGAAAGGGATGCCGATTAGACATATTTAATTGAACAATTTCAACACGTGGTTTTCGTTTCCCTAGAACAATTTCAATCGACAACCAAGCCTGATCCTAGTGACTGTTATGATGATCTTCAAGTTGCCAGTTGTTCAGATTTTGTCCCGAAATTATTCGCGCACACTGTCAAATCGGAGCTTGAAAAGCATATTGGCCTAACATCTCTCCCTGTCAATGAAACCTATCTTGAGTCCACTGAATGTTTTCCTGGGTACGATTATAAATCTCATTCTCATACTGATAAAAAATTGAGTCTTGTCCCGGACAAAGTTGATTTCCCTACAAAATCATTGGACTGTGATGGGCATATGAAATCATTGACCTCTTCGGATGACACTGATGTGTGAGATGGAAGTCCGTGTACGGTTGATACCCCCGCATCTGAATTGTTTCATCCACCAGTCCCTGATTTATTTCATGAGTCCACCACACCAGTAATTTCTTCAAGTCATTCAAAATTTTCTTATACTGGTATTGGTGGCAATCATGAGCACACCAGTGGTGTTTCACAATCACACTACAAAATTGATGAATCCCTTATGTCTGATCTTTTTCATCTGAAATGTTTAAACAGCCAAAGGAGCGAATACCTGTCTGGGCAACTTCAAGACGTTTCTTTTATCGATTCATCCCAACTATTAACTCCTGGGAAGCCTAACATGCTAGGTCCCCAACCTGATCAACTTGATGGATCCATTGATCACTGCTTATCTGAAAACATATTCACTCATGCCTCTGAGGACTCTCATTCGTATCTATTTGTCGACCATATGAAGCCTCCAAAATTTGATGATCCGCTTTGTGAAGATTTAAGGACCCATCAGGAAATCAAAGCAATTCAGCTTCTACTCGTTGTTACCTCAATTTCTTACGATCCTGATGAGACCCCTCAAACAAGTCCAACTAGGGTTCCTCGAATTAGGGTTTCTGAAATGACGGTTCTCGCGTATCACATGCCTCTCAGCTTAACCACGTCAGATGTCAGCTCATCCGAGCAAGTCTTCCATTCGAGTGATCTTTCCCTAAGCACAGATCTCTATTACCTAACAGCTAGTATGAAACAACCGATATACCCTAATTTATTCACTGGAAGGGAAACACTGGCCATTGTCTCTAATATTTCTAGTTTTTTCCCAGCCAGTACCAGTTACACTCAGGCGCAATCATGTGATGTTTGGCAAACCTCTCTACTGCCTAAAAATCTTCCGGTCAATTCACCCCATCCTGGGAAATCATCAGAATCTGATACATTGGATTGTCAATCCGTTAGTGCACAAACATTTTGTCGTAGCGATATAAAGCCCACTGACATTTTTCTAATCACTACAATTGATGATCACATCCATTCGCCAGTTAATCTCACGAAAACATCAAATTTTGGAAGCCCCCCGCTCGAAGGCCCAGGGTTGGTCATGGACGATGAGGCATTTCAGCCTTCACTGACAGTTACTTCGGATTCTCACACCCTCGGCGAAACCCGGGAACAACTTCGAACTAGGGTTTTCAAAATTAGGGTTTCTGCAAGTGGATTCGCAAGCATCTCAAATTCGCCTAGAGGACGCCTATTTTTTCCGTTCTATCAAAGTGATCATCCTCAAAATCATGATGAGATTCCCAGCTGGTTTGACGAATCCTATCCAATGAATATACCTGCAAACAGGCAGTGCCTTTCCCCGCTTCCATCGGACCTAGGGTTGTGCGTCGATGGATGTGTGTCATTCATAAATCATTTTAGATTTCAGGTACCTATTTCTATGTATCAGGATGAAAGTGAAATTCAGCTAGCACAATCTATTCTAGCACATTCTCTGGTAAGTAGCCATGACCTTCTTTTTATTGCACATACTCTTCAAGTAAGTCTTGTTGTTGGTGCACGATTTTGCATGCTGGCTCTGATTGCGAACATTGTTGTTCTTGCAGGGCGGGAACTAATGCAGTGGCTGCACTGGAAAGCTGATTTTACATAACCCGACTGCCTCTTTTTTTAAACTACGGTTTTAGGATTATTCTAGCTAGGATATGCTAATAAAATATGTTATTCAAGTTGTTAATTAGGTTCACTCACTAAGGTTTTTCTTTTGGTTTTATAATTATTCTTGCTGTCTTTTCTTGCGGACAGTAGTTTACGCATTATAATTTTCCATTTATTTTTTTCACTCACGCTTTTTTAGTTTGCTTGTTGCTGCATTATACTCAGATAGTCACTGCATGTGCTTTGCCTTGTTTTTCCACTTGCAACTAGTTGATATTTCTTGCACATGACATTGCATTGCGTCATAAGCCTCGTCTGTTGCATCGCGTTGTATGCTTTCTTCCTCACATAATTTGCACTGGTTGTTGAGATAGTTGTGAAAGTTTATGTACATTGCATACCACTGCATGAGCCCTCATATAACCCAAGGCCTTGAAACCCTCGGTGCCCAGACTAGCCTTTTTACTCCCCCTTGCGTGGGTTCAAAGCCGATTGGATTGATTTTACCTCAATGCACGCCTCGAAATCTCGATGTTCTTTCTTACTTGTTTGGCCCTGAGTGATGAAACCCTAGCTCCATTATTTGCGTGAAGTTGCGGCGGTTACCTCAAGGGGCAACTTCTCTCAGAACAGGTCATCAAAGTCACGTTCTCAACATATTTCCAATGAGTTTAATTTCATTATCCAGGGAGATACGAGCCGACTGCTTGTGGGGAACCTTAACGCGTTTGAATGGCCTATACCCGTAACTTGAGCCTTGTGCCCAGCATAGTCTTGAGCATCCTAATGATCTATTTTGCACGTTTCGCCTAGGGGTGGTAGGTAGGATGTGAAGGCTTGGCATGAGGGAAAACCCTAATCAGGATATCTTTTACTTTCTGTCAAACAAGAAACAACCTCTCTTGCCCGTAACATAAGTCGGGATCCCTCATCCGCCCATGAAAAATAAGTGCCATGAGCACATGAAAATAAGTGCTACAAGCACATGAAAAAATAAGGGTAAAGGATTGAGAAAGGCTTCCTATGCAGAGAGGTAACGTAACGACTCCGCCGGGGTACTGACCAGGCTCGCTGGTAGCGAAGCAACATTTGTGATTTCTTGAAGTGACTCTGCTAGGGTACTGTCTAGGCCTGCTGGCAGCGGAGCAACACTAGAAACGTATTTTAAAATTCTAAATATAATAATCCCGCTCCCTTTCTCTCTACATCATTAACCAACCATTGGCATCCGTAAACATCCACTTTGACGCGTTTTGATTAACAAGACCTAGTTTAGGCACAAGGATTGGGCATATCTAAAAAGGTCAAAATAATACATGGGTACCCTCAGAACTTGTTCAATATTCCCTTGCATCACTACCTGGACTCATAATTTTGTTGGGGTGTTGACAGAGATGCTGGATTCTACCAGTGGTTCACCAATTGTTGTAGCCACTACAACACCACCCAAAATTTTGGGGTATATCTAAAATTTCGGGTCCCCTTGCTCGCTTAACCATTAGGGTTTTGACCTAGCCTGTAGTCATTGTACCTTCTCACCATCATGATGAGATTCTTTTGCCGCAACCACGGCATGTGTAGGGGGGTATCATCATGCATACACTCGAATGGAAACTTCTCTGTGCATTAAGTATATTTGTTAGAAGCCCTTTCATCATGGATCATTTAGGCATTCTGTTTGGATACTTCACCAAGCTCATTTGAAGGCATCATTCTCTACAGAGTAACTGTGAACTAATTGATGCTATAATGTTTCATACATGTCAATCCAATGGATGATATACCCATCAATGTCATCACCACACTGAGGGAAATAAACTGAAGCTAAAAAACAATGCCACAGTTGCAAAATAGGACACTTTCATCCACATGCCTCTGCCCATGTGGGGATGAGACTTAAGGCTACAGTTGAAGTCCTCATTAAGGCGGATGACAAGGATGTGCTAATAGGTGAGGGGGAGAAGCAAGTGAGAAGTATTGTTAAAAGGAGGATGGTGTGGTACATGTTTATCCAAATAAAGAATCAAACAAAGAACTTTTCATGTTGCTGATGCAACAACATTCTTCACTGATGTACATTGGATACTTAGAATCACTTCATTGGGAAATTTTCGTACCTTGTGCCATGATGCATGAACCAGAAGCACTTGCTGCATTTTATCAAATCTAAGCTAAGGGAGGAACCGGACGAGGTAGTTATATTTCGGGATGTAAAATATCTTACCTTAAAGGAATTTTTTAAATGTCCTACAAGATACCAGCTCAATGTTGATCTCCTGGATGTACATGCAGAAAAGAATACATTTCACCAATTTGATAAGTCTAAGTCTGAAGTATAACCCATATGGACAAAGTACACTTGGAAGATTTCCCTAAAGCAAGACAGTCTCATTCAAGGTTGTTTTCTTACTGAGTTGTCAAAACAAGTATGATCTGATCTAGAAACAAGTGAATGTCAAATGGCAAAATATGGGATATCTATTTATGAAAGGAAATAGAGCCAATGGAACCGGTTGGTAAGTGGTTTTTTTAACAATGAGATATACAGCGCAAGTGCCAGTCTCCTCAACTGTACAATGTGTACAAAGGGATAGGACTCGCTCCATCTTTTTGAAATATTTTTCATAGCATATTCATTCCTCTCTTTGAGGTTGCAGTTGATCCAAGTTCTCATCCTCAACTATGCATCTTCTTGAAATAGATGTTTGGCTTTGATATGGTAGATGATGAAAGTAAACCTAAAAGGAATCCCACAAAGTACACACCAACACCAGCTCAGTGGACAAATGATTTCAATCCTGCTTGTTCATATCATCCTTATTATTGCTATGAAAATTTGTACACACTCTACAAGCTTCATGAAAGGAATGACAAAAATTAAACTTCGTCCTCATTATGGCAAGGCTGGTGATATTGATTACTTGGAACCTACATTCCTATGGAGATAATATTAGGAGGTCTCCTAGATTGGCGTGGCCTCATGTTTCCCTTTCAACAGGCGATCCATTATAGATCCATTTGACAAAAGAACCTCTTTTTCTATTCAAGTTTGGAAGCTCAGTGCTTGTGATCTTTGTGAAAGCGCTCACCGTCCGGGATTCTCTCATCTGAGGGAGCCTCATTGGGATGGAAGAAAAAAAAAATTACATCGGAAGCCCTGAAGGGAATGACATACATAAGACAAATGTATCTCATATGCTAGTTGAATTTCGCCATGAAATTTGGAAAGAAGAAAGGCAATATCTTGTTCAATGGGGGATCATATTTTTTAATTAAAAGAGGGATCCCATCCCACATGCATACCAAAGCCATAGCTAGAGGGAAAACGGGAGGATTCTAATGACTACGCATTACAAAATGTTTTGAAAAGTCATGAGCTAAAAAAGGAATAAATCTGTCTCCGTGAAATGCGCCTTATGGACCACCTAAAGACCCACGCGGCATGGAGCCCTAAAATTTCGCAGCATGTATACATATGCGTTGTGGAGATTTTTCGATTAGGAGGAAAAGAAGCCAAATATAGATATTCTTGCACAACAACAAATTCAGGTTTCTTTGAGGTGGAACCAAAGTGCATGAACGAAAGAAAGATATTTGAGACTGCGTGCTCCTTTTGCAATGCATATTTGATTACAAGCTCTTGAGGGAAGGAGGAGCTTACCACGGAAGCAGGATACTAAAAAATTTAGGGAAAGAGCATTAAGAAACCTCTTGTCGACATAGTATTGGCCCGCTAACCCTTACCTTTCGGGGCAAAGAAATCATTTTATTTTTTATAAAGCCACCGAAATAATTAGCATCCTCCACAATATGTTGCTTCAAGCATAGTCTTCACATCTCATAAACCCAAAAAAATTTTAACATGTGACTCCAATGCATCGGAGGAATTACGAATTGAACTCAGGCCGGAGTTGGTTTACATCGCACAGTCGCCCGTTTTGGAAGGGATCCACGATACGGCATAAATGTAAACCTATATCCCATAAATTGTGCATCGTATTGGCAGCCCAAGGAAACACAGTTCGTGAAAAAATTAGCACATAATGAATGCCTGTTCGTTGTTGCGACTGCTTTGAGGTTGCGACTGCGTTGAATTTTAATCCTCATTTTGCAATCCATGTCTGTTGGAGGCCCGTAAGAGAAGGAGGAGGCTTACACACATCGTGGGGAGGCACATTCACATGCTCAACGCACCTCGAAAACCCGATCATCTAGTTGATAAAGCACGAATGGGCATGTCAGGGACATATAGTAACTGCACACAGGTTTTCTTGGACAATTCGCCCCTTTCAAAGTTGATAAATCTAGGCAACAGCGTAGTCTGCAAGACTGAGGGTAATGAAGATATCCTTGGGCGTTTTCGGTGAGGGCCTCATGCAGGTGATGGCTCGATGCTTCATGTTGCTCCCATGATGTCACCTTGTAAGGTGTGCGGCCACACTGGTCAACAGGTCGCAGTCCGGGTCTTCGTTTCATCATCCAAAAATGCGACCGCATCAAGGACGCAATGGATTGCTAGGTCGCGAAACTAGTAGGGTGAATGAGAATGCTACTTGGTTGGAGTTACCATCTCTGATGGACACAAGACACGTCCCACCACTCCCCGTCCCGCACAATGGAGGACCCATAATGTGACTGGTGAACACCGTCATGCACCGAAAACATCATCATTGCATCCCTCTCGAGTATGAGCTTCATTTCCCCTTGAGACATCTCCTTGCAAAATCCATGAAAAACAGCTCTTTTTGCACTGGCGCGGGTAGACAGTTCAGTACTCGCGCCACTCAGGGAAATCCTGTAAAGAGGTCGCGCCACTTGGCGCTCTGTCATAGAGCAGCAATCGCGCCACCCATTTTAGGGACCGTTTTTTATATATGGATGGCGGAAGTTGAGTTCAAACAAACTCACAACCACTGCCTATCTTGAGTTGGGAGGTTTGGCTACGGGAGTTCTATGGAAGGGAAGTAGTTTTGCCACCCTCTATGGAACCTTCCTTGTTGATAGGGCCAATCCCATAATAATAGGGATCCCAACTCCCTCCTTCCCCATCTATAAAAGCTTGCTCAGATCCATGGCAAGCTAGTCTGGAAGTGCTGAAGCTTTGCATCTCCCTATTCCCAAGTGCCTTTGTGCTGTAAAGAATCCCTTCTTTCCCTTAAGGCCCATTAAGCAAGGAGACCATTGTTACGAGACTCTGGAGAGGTTTCCCTTTCCTTCGCGAGCTTTGCGAGACGTGGACAACCGGGGACCCGTTCGAAGGAGGCTGCGACGTCAGAACTCGGTTGTAACTTC